>CM056993.1:306525259-306610259 GCA_029891345.1 Dryococelus australis | reverse complement strand
TTTTTGGTTTTGTCTGTACAAATTAGCAAAAGTTCCAGAATATAAGATATTATTTTTATTTAGTTGTTTGTCTGGAGATGGCTTATAATGTATCAGCCGAGATTCCAGTAGGTCATTTATTCGATCATTTTAATTAATAATTATTAATATTTTCTATTAAACGCTGTGCGTTTCATGCATTGTTGTTCTCAGCAAACAAAACTTGTGATACCATAATTTTCGCATTAATGTCAGTTTAAATGTCCATGCATTGTGCAAACATGCTAAGACTAACATGAGTTTTATGCTATATATTGTAATAATTGAAAGTGTAGGGAATTTTTTGCATAATTTTGAACCACTGCTTTACTTATTCGAAAAATTGGGTTTAATTAGCATGTATTAAAAGTTTTAAATTATTTTTTTTACTTGACGTTTAATGCTATGACCAGCAGCACCAAATGCCAGGTAATAAATTCGGAAGGCGCATATTTAAGAGCAGAACCCGCATTTTCTAGGAAGTTAGAGTGAAAATAACGCGTGGAAAACCATTCTCACTGCAATCAGCTGTAACCGAACCTACGACTTCCCGAATGTGAGTTAAGAGAGCTACTACATGATCCAACATGTTCATAGATTTGCTTGTTTCACATTTGCATATTGTTTAGTTTGTTGTATTGAGGTGAGTGGAAAGCAGTTAATTACAAAAGTGAGCTTGTATTACGAAAAAAAAAAATACATACACAAAAAATTGCCGAGGACGTTACTACTAGCTGCATAAATAATCCGCAAGTTGTCTAAAACAAATATAAGTAATTGGAGTATTGCAGGAATGGCTAGCCACGTCTTGTTGGGGGCTCGAACTGGTGCGGCCGCCAGTTGCGTTGGTAGCAGAAGTGGCGTACGTAAGGGGGAATGAGTTGGAGGGGGAACGAAGGCCGCTCGGGGCAATCGCCTCCCCCGAGAATCCAAATTTTTAGATAGTGCGCAACGTGATACTGTCAGACTGTTAGGTTACTCCTGTGCCTCGATGACTTTACATGAAGAAAATCTGTAGATACGCAATTTTATTTCTGACAATTTAAATGCTGTGCCAGCTAACTAAAATGTTGAAGTTATCCAAAGACCTATTTACCCACCTTAGCTCAAAATAAATTTGTGTCGTTGGTATACACATGACTTTATGGTGAAGCAAGCTTAATTACTGCCAAATTTCAACAATCAATGTAAAAAATTTTCCAAGGTCAAAGTTTTCTGCCTCTCACTCTACAAGATCCCGTTAGCAAGTCACTAATTTTATAGTAATTTCGCTCCCTACCCCCCGAAAAAAATTCCCCACTATGTTGGACCGCTCCCTCCGGAAGAATAGCATGTATAGGCAGAGGCGGATAATTATTGGGGGTGGGGGTGGCAGGGAGGACATGTCCCCCCCCCCCCCAACATAAATTTTGGGGGGAACACAAATGTTGCGGAAGGGCTGTCCCTCCAACACAAATGTTGGGGGGGGGGGGGGCACCCCCCGCCCAACTTTTGACACTATCTGACTACAGTTGCGCTATTCTATGCGGCATTAACTTCCTGTTGTCACATATTTGATAAACAATAAACAGCAGAAAGACTGATATGTCCTTTCATACATTTGAATATCCAAGAGTGCAGTATTTCGTTTAAGCTACATTTTTATATTCAAATACTATTTAAGACGAGTCTGTGAAAATTATTTTGTGTAAAGCTACAGTTTTTATCACACTCATATTTTGACCACTATTGATCATATGTATTCACTTTATTACACGCCACATAACAGAAAACAGTGGAATAAGCTGTTCACGGTAAAATGAGCACTTTTCAAAGCCCTGCTTAGGATCTACTTGTATGCGCGTTGTGTATTCTTTCGCCTTATTGCAAAATTAACAATGCTATGGGCCTCATCACTTAATTCATGTGTCGGTAAAGTAAAATGGTCAAATTATTAGAAAAGTAAACATTTCATAAATCTGCTAATTTTCACACACTGATGCATTAAAAAAACAGAAAGCTAAATACATAATTAAAATTATAACAAATGATTACCTAACACTTATTATTTAGCATTAAGATCTGGAACTAATTCTATCGTTACCAACTTTACCGGGCGCATGTCACTCAGTGCGACTGTTGAAGTATGTGCAGGCAGGGGCAGTGATTTTTTTCTAATGTTGATTTCAAAAGTGCTCACTTTATCGTGAACAGCCTTTAACAGACAATATTTTGTAAAAAATGTATGCAGTGGCGTGTAGTGCGTTTTTTTTACAGGGTAAGCAATATAGTAGCCCCACGTAGTTGAGTGTATTAAATAACATTTGCTAGTGCCGGGCTGTGGTTTCATTTTCATTTTCTACTAACATGCGCAGCTTCCAACTTTGCTTATCAACATGTATTTGCCGTTTTATAATACCTAACATTAGTTATAAAAACGGAAACGAAATGAATGTAATAATAATTAAACTGAATCTTATTTAGAGAGCATATTTCAAATTATAAGAAAACTCCCGTTTTCCCGAACACTTTCACCCACTTTCCAAGGAAAAATGTAGGACTGGAGGAAGCAAACAGAACGACTGCTTACCCAGGGTAACTTGCTTGCGAGTTCAATTCATCGCTAGTCGCTCCCGTTTGTGGAAATAAATACTAGATAGCAGCACTATGCGTGTACAGTACGGGAGTTACGAAAACTGTTGCTCGAATAGGAAACGGGAAACTCAGATTTAAATGTGTTTAAATTTAAAGTTAAGGTGAAAACTATAAAGAGTCAAACATTTCCAATATGTATAGGCTAAGCGTTTTTTACCTTGCGTCTACGGAATAGACGTTACTGAATGTATGTGGGTATATAAGGACAAGGTTATTGTTCACATAAATGGTTGATGTAAAGAATGGTGTCCCCCACAACTTTATGAAGAGATTTGCACTGATGTGTAGAGGCGAATGGGGGGCAGACCTGTGAACATGCCGCCGAGGGTGGTGCGCACACCGGAGGCATTGTTGACTGCGGTGCGGGTGAAAGAGCCGGTGACTGGCATGGACCGCACGAAGCTGCCCGACATGTTGCACAGGCCCAGCGCGATCAGCTCCTGCGTCGCGTCTATGGGCTTGCCCTTCGCTGCGAACACAGTCCACACAACACACACACACTGCATGCACGTGCAGGATATTCACTGTAAAGTGTGCTCTTTGAAAACAAATCACTACTTATAACTACGTAGTATGTATATACAGAATGATTCTCAACTAGACCGACAAACTTCGGGAGGTGATTCTTCATGAAAAAGTAAAAAGAAAACATATGTGACACTTTATACCTAAACCGAATTTCAAGGGAGGTATGAGCCCTTAAATAGCGAGGTTTTAAACAGTATTTGCGCAAAATATCGGTAACGAAGTAAAATACACTGACAACTCTCGGAACATTATTGTATGTTATCGGGACCTTCAACGTAATAGTTGATATTTAGAACAAATACGGCTTAAAATCTCGTATTTTTTTAAGGACTCATACCTCCCTTAGCATCCGGTTTAGGTATAATGTGTCACACATGTTTTCCTTTTACTTTTTCATGAAGAATCACCTCCCGAAGTTTGTCGGTCTAATTGAGAATCGCCCAGTTATATTCCATTCACGATTACTTAACACTTTATGAAGTCCTGCTAATGTTCTACTTCCAGGATATTCCTCCGCTTTATGCAACCAAAGCTCAACTAATACTAGAAAATTATACCAAAACTCAACTAATACTAGCAAATTACACCAAAGGACAACGCACCGCATTCGTGGTGCGCACTCGGTTGAAATAATACTTTACATGAGAACTATGCCACTAGGCGCTACAAACACATGTTTTCTCACTGTTTTTTATTCAAATTTATTAAAAATGAAATAGTGTAATTTATAATTAAAATATTGTAAAATTTTTAATTCAACAAAAAAATCACAAGTTTATGTTAACAGAAGTATAAAATGCTTGTGATACATGGAATATTAAGGAAATAACTAAACATGTCATACATGGGGTGATTTTACAAAGGTTTGATTAAAAAAGTGCGAAGAAACCGCGAATAGACTATAAAATACACATATTACATGCTATAGCAAACACAGGCTTGCTGGCTTCCAATTACGTTGCCAGCGAATTAATAAAAGTAGTTCTCAAGACTTGACATTCTTTACAAGCGTAGCGTATAGATTTATGGCCCCTGAAGATAGCGTTTCCTTGCTTCACACATATTAGATTATTAATTTGCATATTAGTTACATATTTATATTCGTAAAGATTTCACGATTTCACATGGATGGTGCGTGAATGAGATGAACAAGAGATCCGGGCCATGATAATGTTAACTGTTAAGCCGGGTACACACTAGCGAACCGAACACCGTCGCGAACACCGGCCAACGCGTAACGTGTTTGCCTGCCTGTGTGGACCACACAGGCGAACGCCGTCGCGAACGTGATTTTGTTCGATGTTCGCGATGCGCTCCGATCCACCTGGAGTTGGTTTTAAGCAAGTGCATCAAATGGGTGTTCGGAGCGCTGTTACGCACAGTGTGGACTGCGTGCGAGTTGCGACCAGTCTACTCTGCCTCCTCGATCGCTGAGCACTCAGCACACAAATTCCGTATACAGTATCAGTTGAGAAGGTACAGTAGTGTGACCACCATGGCGGATTGGGATGACGCAAACGATGTTCTGCAGTTCATCGAGTATTACCGAGAGAACAGCCTTTTGAGGGACCCAACAAACAAGGACCATTTAAATATATTAATGAGAAACAACGACGCATGGAAGGGCATAGCCAAAAAAACTGAAAAATCTGTTGATGTGTGCAAAAAGAAGATAACGTCTTTATTGGTAGCAATGAGGAGGGAGAAAGCAAAAATTAACAAGAGCATGTCGACTGGCAAGGGAGAGATACAGTTTTGTTAATGTTATGTTAACTCAGGTGAAGTGATTATTAATTTGAAAGACATGGAATATTTATTTTGCCTTAGATGGTGTACCCTTTTAAACTGAAATAATGGAACCATTTTTTTTTCAGGTGCCGACGATGTTTACAAAACGTCTTGGTATGCATTTGAAAGTCTTCAGTTACTCTGGGATAAGAACAAGCCTCGAGAAACAGCCAGCACTGTAAGTCAGAATTATAAGTTATTCTTTTAATTAAATTAATGATACCCTTAAACTAGCATGACCTCACGCTCCCTATTTTTGAATAGTTATGTACCTACATTAGTACCCACTGACGAACGTATGTATCCTGTGGTTCCGAAATGAGGTCGTGTTTTATGTGTGTTTTTGTATATTTTGAATATCAATACTGTAATGATCTTTCGCAGGCGCTAATGCGATATTCCTTTTATGATACACAACAATTTTAATATTAAATATTTCTATATCCCTTTGCTTTTTAATGATATTAATTATATTTAAATAAATATTCTCCTGGTTACAAATTACCCTAAATTAACTGAAAATTAATATTCCTATAAAAACAAAAAACCTTCATATAGTGTCATCATTGTTATTGTCAGAACATATGAAAATAATCACTTTCAATAGATACATTTTAATTAAAATAACACATATGGAAATATTCCCCATTTTTTAAACTGTACTGTAGTGCCAAAAAAAGTAAAGTAACACGAACAAATGACTAATGAGACACGAGAAACTTAGATTAACACTACAAATTACGTTACGCTTGTTTGACAAAATTTTGATAGAATCAAGCAAGTTTATCCTGCCAGCTGACACGACCTTCATTGAAAAAATATTCAGCCAGTTCATTTCGAATTTTTGTGAGCAGCAGTAGGTGTTCGGCGAGGAACTTGTCTGATTGGAAGTAATAACGTTCCACTTGGTTGTACTCTCCAAGCCCCGTGTTGTACGGTGCCTTCTGCATCCTCGTAATCCAAACTGTCTGGTGGTGTATAAATGTTCCGTGCATCTCTATTCCTCCTTAGGAAATTGTGGATATGAGCAATAGCCAATACAACCAATGTACCTTTTTTCGGGCTCCAAAAGTAGCGGTTTTCCAAGCACACGAAAACCTGATCATGCAATACCGAAGACATTCTCGACTTTTCTTCGTGCTCGACAGGTCCTATAGTTGAAAATACACTCCTTGGATCCTTTATCATGCTTTCCAAAGTACGCATTCATCATGCATTTGCTTAAGACAAAAGCTTCGTCGCCAACAAAGAAGTACGGAAGAGCTTCTTGTCTTCCCTCTAAAAACTGCGGTTTTGGGAGATTCAGACTATTTGCCTCCAACATCGCCCAAAGTGTGGTATTTTCGAAAACTGCTCTATCGGATATTCTGCCCTGACACCCAACATCGACAAACAAGAAGTTGTAGTTGGCTTCAACTAAAGCCAATAAGACGATGCTGAAGAAACCTTTATAATTGTAGAACTCGGAACACGTATTCATTGGAGCTTGCAACGCCACATGCTTTCCATCTATAACTCCGAGAAGATGAGGATAGTTCCACATGTCTTCAAATCCTTTAGCAATAGCCAACCAAGCATCCTCAGATTTCGGGATCTGGAAAATAAATAATACAGTGTAATATTAAACATGCTATTCTTACTTTTATATATACACAAAGATTGCCACATAGGCGTATATGTACGTGGAATTAATCTAAGATTGTCATACATGTTATGCAATTTATCGGTTTATTTGTATGATTTTATGATTGTCTACTGTGCTTAGACACTACTTGCTGGTTCATCTGTATATACTTTTGTATTAAGGGTTCTTTTCTTCTATTTGTTTTTCAGATCCAGAGTGAACAACTACCTGGAACCGTAGAAGAGGCTTCCGGTGTTGAAGGGGTAAAGCAGTTGACGTTTGAGGACTCACAAGTGTAAAACGAAACATGCAGTTCTCGATTTCAATTACCAAAGCCTAAAACAAACAAAAAACCAAGGTTCGAAGACAAACGTTTGGACAAAGCAGTCGATTTGTTAACTTCAGCTGCCCAAAACTCGTCCAATGACGAGCCAATGGAGTTCGGGAGGTTTGTGGGTAAACAATTAAGTACTTACGACGTTATGACACGATCATGTGTTATGAATGCCATAACGGGAATACCACTAGAAGCGTATAGTGCAATCCATCGATAGCAGTCCGCTTAAATTCAGCTGCATTATCAGTCCATAGGAGCAAGGAATCTATTTGAAATCATTACCACATCCGGACCAACACATGTTAACAGCCCATATACTGTCAACTGCAGTGCCACTTCGCCGGTTTGTATCACTTCAAATCCATCATCACAACATAGTACACTGTCTGGTGCCACATCTGATTCCTTCGTAGAGGAATCTTCTTTCTTAAACCTCATTAAGTGTGCTACAAGTTTTGTATTTCAAGTTCTCTGTTTATTCTAGAAGCTCAATATTATTTGTATTTTTGTAATATTTCTTATACATCTGTATGACTTTTTTTTTATTTCTTACTAAATTAAATAAACGACAGCATTATTTTGTTTCCCTGTCCCTATCCCCCGTATTGAATAAGCTAAAGTATTTTGACAAAAATTAACTAGTTTCGTGTGATATTCATGTGTCTAAAATTGAATATTAAATGGTGTAGAAGTTTCAAAAATTATTAATATACATACAATTTTAATATTACTTATTTACGCCTAAATATATGTTTATTTACCTGAATATTATCTCGAAGTCCCTCAATGATTGCTTTAAAAACTTCTGGTCCAATTTCACTGATGGCTTGTTTGAAAATCTTGAAGAGATGCTGTAGGCTTGTGTAAGAGTCTCCTGAAGCTACAAATCTGGGCGTAACTGCAACTCTTTCAACAACAGTAATAGCACTTATCTTCGTGTCCACTTTAGTAATTTTTGCACCCACAATGTTTAATATTCAGACATTCGTGTAAAGTTTTTATACTGACCAGATATTTCTTGGAATTTTAGGTCGGCAAGCAATGAAACGCCGCTGTATTGTTGTCTCCTTGTATACATACGCACCTGCCACCATCATATTTTTCTCTTATTAAATTTCTTGATAAGTGTAAATTTGTATATACATATGCGGCAGCAGCTACTCACACGTCCATTGTGTAATTTTACACTGAAATAACGGCCGAACATGTGGCAGACGAATACAACATGGGCAGAGAAGTAATATCCTAAGTAGGTCTTTTAAAAGCACGTACATGCACCCATATACATATTCATACATGCATTCCACATATGCATATTCACCTAGACACATTCATCCATACATATCTCACATGTATGTTTAGATATACACATTCAAACACACAAATATTCAGATATACACTTATATATGCCTTCACACGTGGAAATAAATGTTCGTATATACATGTTTACACATGCTTGTATTCACATACTGTATACTTAGTTACACACGTTCACTCACACTTTCACAATTCCAAAAAAAAAATTACACATGCAGACATACACTACATATTTAAACACACATTCACACATGCGATTTATACATAGAAATTCGCCAATGTACATATTCACATAAACATGCACGGAGAACTCACTCTTTTACGAATGCATACACATTCACACATGTATGTTTTTTTTCTCACGCATACATACCTATATCAACAATTCTACATCCTAGAAAAGAAACATACGATTTTGTGTAATCAAAACAGGTACTTAATTCACTTTGTAAAGAAGAAACACTGGAATTGTATTGCGAATCTACATATTATTTTAATGCATAAGCACTAGTGTCAAGAATTTTATTAATGGTTTCCTAAATATATGTCCACAGATAAGAGAATAAAAATATTGAATTCGATCATCATTGTAATAAACACTTCTGTTTTTATAGTAATTGGTTAAATCAGTAGGCATGTTGCCTCCAAATGAATCAAAATAGTAAACATAATTATTTTCTTTAAAGTAGCAAATCCAATGTGTACCAGGATTTGCTGAAATGTCAAAATTTACTACAGCACATTCATTTTCGTGCATACTTTTCGGTAATTCACCAATCATATAAACATTTTTGAAATATTTAATATTCAATAATTTTACATATGTATCAATATCGACATTAGATAGTGGGTATATATTCAAAAACATTTTTGGCATTCCTAAATTATGTCTTTTTTGTTCTAATTCTTTTTTATTTTTTCTAGTTTGATCAACAGAATTATAAATTGCAGTAGCTCCACCAGCTAAACCACCGAGTGCACCTAAAGCAGTAAGTACGAGGGGTAAAATTCCTCCATGATGTAAACCTTTGCCAGTTTTTCCATTGGCCATCTTCTTGACTGTTGGAAATAATAAAGTTAATTTGAAACTTTTACCTTCGTTCAATTTTTTTATTTTTTCTCTCAATTTAATATTTTGTTAAAAATTGATCTATAACTAAATCTTTTAATTCTTCAAAAGGAATATTAAAAGTTATATTTGTTATTTTTGTTTATATGTTATAAATAAATAAATAAACACATATATAATTTAGTTCCTCCCCAACCTATTTTTCTTTTTGTAAACATAGTTGAGGCAACAGCAGCAGAAGCGATTTTTTTCTCCAATTGGAGTATTTTTATCTAACATGATTTCTTTAGCTTCTTTTTGTAAAATTTTATCAGCATCATGTCTGGATTCTAAATCTTTATGATCTCTGTAAGCAATATCGTGATATTTGCATGCTTCATCTTATTTATTTATTTCTATATCTCCTCTTTCCAATCTTTCATTTAATTTTGTAAATGGTCCACAATAATTATAATCAAACAAATGCATTTCAGGCAAATTTAAATTGTTTAATTCCTAATTTATTATACCTTTGCCATGATGTTCAGAATTCCAAAATGAGTGTATAATTACACTTAATATTCGTATTAGATATGGAATTCCTTTCGGATGATTAACAACAAAAACAGAAAATTTATTGTTTGGATCTAGTTTTTTTATATAAATATATAAATTGGACTAATTATATTAATTCACTTCCAACCACTATTTGAACTTGGATCACTCCTTCTCTCATTAGGGATATAATTTTGAAATACAGCATTGGTTAATAAAACAAATTTCGGTATAATTGTTAAGGTCATTGGTAGTGTAATTACCCTCGAGATGTGATTGTTTTTTTTTTCTGTCAACAAATTACTAAGTCCTGGTGTTAAAAAAATATTCTTTATCTTCAACAAATGGTGTAATATTATTTATCGTTACTTGTGTATCACCAATGTAAAAATTTCCTCCAACTACACATAAACCATATTTTTCATTAATAACATTAATTCTTTTAGTAATTTCTATTCCGAGATTTATAGTAGCAACACTTGCTATAGGTGGTAAATTTTTCAATGGTACAATGCTCATTTGCTCTTCCAAATTAGGGGATTTTTGTTTTGCAGATAATTCTCTTTCGAATGATGTTTCTTCTAGTGTTGGAGGATAAACTAATTTTTTACTACAACAGGGACTAGCGTTAGCGTTTTTTCACATACTTTTCCTACTTTTTTTTACCAGTATTTCGTAATTCGTCAATTAATGTTTGCTCTTTCTTCTTCCCTTCGATTCTGCCATTTATATATACATTTTCTTTTACTTATAAATGAGTTATAAAAGTATTGAGAGCTTCGAGAGGCAGGCTTTTCCCCCAACAGATCAAACTGAGGGGAATTTAAATGTTTACAATAATATAATTGAATTTTATATTCATATAGGAGATAGTTTTTCTTTTCCAAATGATGCTTATGTTTATGAAAAATTTAGTTTACTAAAGAGAGATAAGTTTGGAGATGAGGCAACATATGTTGAAGAAGACAATATTGATGTTTGTTCAAACTTTTTTCCTTTTCAATATTCTAGAGTAGAAATCTCAAAACATGGAAATATTATTGAAGCTGCTGATAATCCGGGTATAACAACAATAATAAATGCTTTATTAAGATCAGTAAGTATACAACATTATTTCGAATTTCCTGGTGTTGATAATCTATATCGAGATTAATCTGCTTCTAGTGACAAAATGACAAAAGAGGTTAAAACTGTTTGTTGTCTTAAAAAAATGAAATAATCTATTCTCTTAAATATCTGTATGATTTTATTCTTGATAACTATGAAGTTTATTGGAAAGGTGGCTATGAAATTACTTTTTTCGTAATTCATCTGATAACTACTGTTTATTTCTTTATGAAACTTTTGATAATGGTGATAAAGTTACGAAACATCGTCCTGGTCCTGGTAAAATCGGTATTGAAAAATTAGAAATTATGTGGGTTATTGTTGAATATGAATCGAACAGGCCCATTGCAATTAAAGAAAAATACATAAAGAACCTAAATTTAAAATACCTATTAGTTTTGATTACTGGAAATTTTTAGAAAAAGAAGTTCCTAAAGAAACAAACGTTTTTAGCTTTTATATAAAAGATCAGTTTAATAATATACAATTTGATATGCCTGATTTTGTAATTGTACGTTTTCAATTGAATAGAAAAAAAATCGTGCTGAACAGCATAAAATGATATAAATGAAATTTTTCTTAAAGAAAACTGGAATCTAGACATTGAAAAGGGTGTTTATCTTAAACATTATCTTGCTTATAGTGATTTTAGAAATTCAAAAACCACCCTAGATACCGACTTTAGAAATTATGAACTTTATTATAAATCAATTGTAGACATTTATGGTGATATTAATTACTAATTCATTTTGGGGGCGAAGGCCTTTATATGTTAATTAATGTTCATTCAGAAAAACAACCGTAGTTAAGGGAAAAACAAATATAAGAATCTGTATTGATTTTAATAAGAAATTTGAAGAAGCAGGTACCATTTGTAATGTTGTTTTAATTAGTAAACGAAATCTTACTTATGATTATTTGAAAGAAACCTTACTGAAACTAGTAGGCGTTAGGGGACTTGGGGACGAAGGGATTGGGGATCAGAGTTGGAGCCGCCACCTTGTTACATCACCCGACCGCCATCTTGGATGACAATGACCTTGAACTTTGACCCATTATCTTGACCCTGACCCTGGTGATATATGACACCAAAAACCGAAAAAACTGTGGAAAAATTATTAAATAATTCATAACAAAAAATTTAATTAAAAATCGTTAAAATCTTTTTTTATAAGAAATCGTTTAAAAATTATTTTATAACATTTTATTCATATAATTTCTTAGTTAAAAAGTCTAACTCCAGTGGCCTTTTTTCCCTTGAAATTTCCCTCAAGAATTTTTTTTTATTAATATTAGATTAAAAAATTTATTTACTAAAATGTCATTACCCGGCGGTCATTTTTCCCTTTTTACCCCGCGAAATTTTTCCCTTTCTCTAAAAATCTCCTCAAGAAACTTTTATTTAAAAAATGTTTTAAAATTTTAATTAAAAAATTTACATTTTTAGAGGCCTCCCCCTGCACCATCAATTACTCACCTTTGTTCGAATCCAGCAGACGACTGATTCCCTCGCCACCACTCCCATAACATATGCTCATTCCGCCATCTTGATTTTTTCATTTGTCATTTGTTTACATGCTACTGGAGGTAGCCATCTTTGTTTATATGTTACTGTATGCCACCATCTTTGTGTATATGATACTGGAGGTGGCCATATTTGTTTTTTCGTACATCATTTGTTTATATATGTTACTGGAGGCTGCCATGTTGGGAGGCAGCCATTTTGCTATGTGCAGACCTCCATGTTTTTTTATTGTCATTTGTTTTATAGTTTGTGTCTCACCTTTGTGCGACAACCCGATTAAGTCACCAGATATAGACCTGTACCAAATGGTGACATTGACCATTCCTGCAAAGTACTTAAATTTGTTTACTATTTTTTATTCTTATTAATAAAGTAGGAAAGGTTTTTTTTAAAATACAACACAGTATATCTTTATTTATGTAACATTTATTGTACGCATAATAAAATATACAGGTTTATTAATCTTCATCGATGTTCACTGCTCGATGTCTGCCTCGGCGACCCAGGAATTGTAGCAGGCAGGGAAACCCCACCACTTGAAGCTGGCGATGCTCGAAGACGAGTAAACTGTTAGGGTGTGCGAACAGTCATCTGCGTTCATGGCAGTATTTTGACGGTTCTGTTACGTCAACTGTAAGATACAAGCCGGTCGTGAAGTATCAGGCAAAATGTGTACGTGTTGGCAGGAATATTTCCATGTGTAGTGAATTCGATCCTGCAGTCGATTACATTAGAGGTAATACGCTCGTCCTGTTTACTCAAATCGAATAACATGAGCGGGACCAACTCTTGAACATATCAGGGCTCAATATCGGGGACTAGGTGCGACCATAATATGCAGTTTGGAATTGAGCTTAGATCTGATATGCCAGTACCTGTACTGGTCATTTAAATAGTTCGTGTTCATGTCTACGTAGGGGTAGCTTTCGCTATTCAAAACTATTTTGACATTTTCTATTTGGCATGTGTCAAACTGCGAATGGCTCACTCTTGCATTGTGCTGTCTTCCGGCCTGTAGCCCAACAATGATGTACCTCGGTTTCTCAGAAGCAAAGCTAGTCTTCACCATCCAGTAAATGTGCTGGCTTGCTTGCAATCTGGGGTATGTCTCCAGACTCCTCGACCTGAAAGCCACATCGATGTTTTTACCATCTTCCGCATTCTGTAACATGTGTAGGCGTTCTGCAGTTCTCAACTGCACATGAGGCAGCATCCATTCGATACACTGTAGGCTCAGGTCCACTGCCCCCAGGTTTTCTCCCGTATCCACTATGGTATCCAAATGCATATTGATGAGCATTATCACCAGCTCCTGCTTCGAATGAAGATAATTCGTTTGTAGTCTTTGGAAAATCCCAATAGCATTGAGAGCGGAACACATACTTCGAACTTTCCTTCGGCATAAATGGGATCACTGTAGCCATATTAGATTCCCCAGCCTGCCATCTTGGCTGCAGGCAGCTTATTCGGCGTGAGCGAAAGGTAATCTTTGCTCGTCGAGGTTATGCCCACATCTCGCGACTGGTCCACCTCGGCACCATTGAGAAAGTAGGCGATGCGATCGATCAGGTGAAGAATTCTATAGCTAATTATTTTCGCCGATGCTGGATTGGTCCCATCTTCTTTCGTCAAGGTCCCCCTATTTCGCAGGAAAGACTAGCAAGGTAGAGTGCATATATCTTGGTGTTGGACTGCTATCCGAACCTCCGTTGGTATTGTGTACAGCCCGATCAGGAACGGCTGGTATGCATGGAGTTCCACCTTCGTTATACTGTCTTCGAAAATGGTAGGCTCTTCGTAGTTTAAGAAATCTTCCATGGCGTTCGACTTCGTAGCCAAGACTGCAGAGGATAATTTCGCTAGCACATGTTAACTCCTTGGAGACCTATGACGTCCTGATGGTAGGTTTTGCACCACATGTTATTTCATAGCTTCTGGTCAGCATAAATCTTATACCCATCTTCTCAAATGCAGGTGTAGAGTGATTTATTCGTTTCGAAAGTTCACCAACTGTTCCGCGCTGGTCGACGATTGTCACGACCACCTCATGTTCTCTCTTCAAGACGACCGGAATGTAAATGATGCTTTGTGATGCCACGACCAGTTTATAACCTGGAGGGACCATAGGCAAAAATTCGTGCAGCATATTGCTCGGCCGATCGTTGAGGTATGTGCCGCTCGCCTAATTGCCGGTTATTCGTATCACATTGTCTGGCAAAATATTTACAGGCTGCGACGACACATGTTTTACCAACTTCATAGATGTGTGGCTCGAACCCCAGCATCTGTCCGATGGTATCCGGTTTCGTAAAGTCGATATCTTCGTTGCAACTGATAACACTCTTCAGAGTATTGGGATTCACACGTAGTTCGAATTCAGTGATGGGGAGGGGGGCGTAGCGAATCTTCAATGTACCTTACAATATCGTATTTCATGAGAACCAGCGGGCAGCGAAACTTCATGGGAAACATTACCACTTTTTACGAGGTACAGCTTTCAGTTTTTTTCATCAGTGTTCGGTATCGCATTGTAAGTTTGAAAATCGACAAGACCTATGCTCCATTCCCCCTTCAGGTCGAGTGGTGGAAAATGTACCGCATGCAGCTCGAAGCTACGATCCGCCAAGGTAAGCATTATAGACATGACTGATGGTTTCCTTGCAGTGTATAGCCTTTTTATACAATTACTTGTACGAGCGAACCATGAAGTGAAGTCACAAATGTCCGCAGTTCCACATGTTAATCAGCTGCTCCGTTTTGTAATTGTAAATTAGATTATACTTTTTCAGGTACTTGCACAATTTGGGCGGAGGAAGCAAATTCACAATACTATCATAACAGTCTGCAGTTTACCCATTTTTACGTAGGCTACCCACTGCATGCTGGGCCCTCATAAACACTCAGAGAAAATGAGATATTTTCAATTTGCGTGCAGTTCCAAATACACATTCGTGAGTGCTCGTTTCGGTAGAGATTTCATTTTTGTTTCTTCCTGCTACGTCGCTTTTGCACACTTCCGCCTCCTACTGGTTATGGTCTTAGGTAGAGGATTAGCCCCTTTTTTTTTACCCATGGCGATAGCTTCCATACTTGCATTGTGTCTTTGGGCCTCGGTCAACTGCTTCCGTTCGTTCGATGATGTGTTGACGACTCGGATGATACCACTCGTGACTCCGATTAGGCCTCCAAGGGCTGCCAGTGCAGGAAAAAGCAATCGAAAAATTCTAACGTTAGATATTTTCTTAGACTTGCGGGCTTTTCTTCTTTTTTTAACTGCTTTTATTTTCACTTGTGCCTTTCTTTTGCTCTTATCACCTATACCCATCTTCACTCTGGCATTTATCATGTTGGAAACACCCCATGCTGCTATTTTTTCACCCTAGCCCAGCATCTGATGATTTTCTTATTTCGCCTGCCTTCTGTGCAAGTATCTTGTCTGCCCTGTGTCTGGTTTACATATCCTTGTGCTGGGAACAGGCAATGTCGTGCTCCTTGCATGTCTCTTTGTGTGAGGACCTTTTAGCTAGCTTGGTTCCTGGCCCACAGAACCTGTATCTGGGAATGTGCAGCTCGAATGGTAGATTGTTGATCAGCGTATCGACGATCCCGGTTCTAGCTACGATCTTACCTCTTCGAGGCATCGTGGTGAACTGAGCGAGAAAAGTATAGATACGGCCCTTTTAAACATTTTGTTTCAGTATGATTCTAGAATTGGAACAGTACAGACATATCACATATTACAATATGACATTTCAGTGCGATTTCTGCCAGAAACAGTTTACTCGGTATGATAACATGAAGAGACATTCTAAAATGTGCTTTATGTCATCAAGAGGCTTGTATATGTTACATCGTCCTCATCCCCATCCTCTTCCTCATATTCTTCCACATCCTATTCCTCATACTCATCCGCATACTCATTCGCATACTCTTCCTCATACTCTTCCTCATCCTCTCCCAATGTATGATTTAAACCAAGCAGATGAAAACAGTATACAGATCATTAAAAAAAACAAGATGTTACTCTACCTATATGCATTCATGCTGAAGATGAAGTTATCGCCCACGAACCGTGGCATGGAAGCCTATTTCCGAATACAGTGAGGTACATCATCGCAGGGCCATCGAGTTGCAGCAAGACATGCATCCTACTGAGCCTGCTGGAAGAAGAGAACAGTCTCTGGTTCGTGAACGTTTACCTATACTCCAAATCACTCCAGCAACCGAAATACCAGTAATTGGCATGAGTACTGCAGGCCATGGAAGGCATAGGTTATTTCTCAATTCAGCGATAACGAAACCATCGTACCTCCGATCGAAGCACTGCCAAACTCGATATTTCTCTTCGATGACATTGCCTGCCAGAAACAAACTTGTATTCAAGAATACTTCAGCATGGGGCGGCATGCATGCGTGGACTACATGTACCTCGTCCACAGTTATTTGTGGATACCCAAAGAGATGCTTCGCGATAATGGTAATGTGTTGGTGTTGTTTCGCATGGACGACACTAATTTACATCATGTTTACGACGATCATGTAAATATGGACATGACGTTATCAGATTTCAAACGTATGTGTACTTTGTGCTGGAAAGACAAATACGGATTTTTGATGATCGTAAAGGGCTGGCCTCTATATAATGGGAGGTACAGGCGCGGGTTCGATCAGTTCATCGCCAGCCATCCAGAATGAGTTACAGCATATCAAAATTTGGGCAGAGTTGCCTCAAGATACGCAATCATAAAGACAATGATGGCGGTTGTCTCGTAACAGGGGATGATGGAACTTATGATTTTAGTAGAGGAATAATTCGAAACGTAGGTGAAAGAAACCGAACGACCTGGGGATGCTGCTACTAAAATTTCGTCCTCGAAACTGGCAATGACATCATCTTGGAACTGCGCATAATGTTGGCTGAAGAAAACACATTCTTTCGAATCTACATGTCTAAGCTCGGAGCGAAGATGGAGCATGTGAAGACTGAGATCATCCGCAATATGGCGGTTATGGACGAGCACATGACAAGTGTTCGAAGGCAAATTATCGACAGATTGAATGTAGCATTTGCACAAAATGATGAGAATCTGGATAACCTGGAAGGATATATTACACATACATTCGATACCTTTATTTCCCACCTCGCCACGAACACAGATATTCAAAATTACAGCGAACATCTGAGCAAGAGCGAAAGTATATTGGCAGAGACTCACGACTAAACCTATAAAAGAGAGCGACAGTGAGAATTTTTATTCAGTATGATGGCGGACATTGCCAGCGAACTATATCGAGTCATTCAGTCTGTCCGCTCAAAATATTTTCTCGCCAAGATAACCAAAATTTCACGCTACCATATAAATGAAGAAATTTTAAGCACATTACTCATCGTCTCGATATACTCAGGGAGAGTTATGGAGCACCCGTAGTTGTGAAGTCAGAAATCGACAATACTGCTAAGCCTTGCAGAAGTGAAAGCATGATGAAGTACATTCGGATCAGGACAGTGGATCGGATGAGGATTTGCCACAGAAGAAGAAAGTACAGAAGAAACCTCTAAAATTTAATGCTTTAGCTCGACGGTACCTAAGATCGCACACATCTTGTAATAATGAAACGATGTATGGCGTATACAGGCATAATGATAAATGGTTCCTCAGTGCTGATGAAATAGAGTTTCTACCAAGTGGAAGCATCCGAGTTGGCAATTGCATGGTTTATGAAACCCCCGGACTATACGAACTTTTATTTCCCAAGGAGCCCAGGGAGTTTACAGAATACGACCTGCTGGAATACAAGACTTTGCTCGAACTCGCGCACACACTTTACCAAGCCAACAATCCTTAGACCGGTGTATATAAGGATGAAGATCACAAAAAAATCGACATTCTTGCAGACCTCATCAGCGTCTTGCACTGGACAGTGGTGAAGGTCTGCAGAAGATAGACAATGGCAAGAACATTGATTATGTAGTCTGAGACAATCCAAACAAACTGGTCGATAGGCTGCAGCTACTGCTTGTTTCGCAAAGTGTTGGAAATGACTCCCACACCAACGATAGTTTCAATCATAGAAGAAATTACGTAGGTGGGCTACATGCGATGAATCGATCGGGTAACGCCGATCAACTCCATGCGGTTGCCAGGCGCAACTACTGCTGTCGCAAGGTCATGATTTGTGAGATGAACGATCGGTTTTAAGGCGATCTTGTCGAAATGATACTGTATGCTCATGTCAACAAAGTCTACAAACATGTGTTGACAGTCATCGATGCCTATAGCAAATTCGCCTGGGCCAGGCCAGTCAAGTTGTAGAATGCACATGATGTCAACAAGGCTATCACAGGTGTGTTGAGGGTAAGACACATCCAGGCCAATTTGCAAACTGACCAGGACAAGACATTCTATAATGTAAAGTTAAAGGTCCTGATGAAGAAACATAACATAAATAATTATTTCACACACAGTTATATGAAAGATATAACTGTCGAGAGGTTCAACAGGACTCTGAAGGGCAAGATGTGGAATAATTTCGCAGCAAATGGTAGCTACAAAAGGCTTGAGCTACTGCCGAAACTTGTGCTTGAGTATAATTCTACAGTGCACTCGACCATTCGCATGAAGCCCGAAAATGTCAAGGACGACTCCCTGGTTTTGACTGTGTATGCTATTCCAAAGAGGAAAGATCCATACAAGCCTAAAGCCAAGATCGGTGACCTGGTGTGCATCTCCAAACAGAAAGGTGTCTTCGAGAAAGGGTTCACAGTGAATTGGAGCCCCAACTGTTTCGTGTGCGACATATATGTACCTATGCTCAGAGGAACTACTATCTCGAAGATCTTAACAATGTACCCATCCATGGCGGTTTATACACCGAGGAAATCCGGCCGACGAAGTTTCCGGACATTTATTTGGTGGGAAAGGCACTGGAATGGCACAATGGAAGGGCCTACATCAAGTGGTGGCATTTCCCTACCCGCTACAATTCCTGGGTCGTCGAGGTAGACATCGAGCAGTGAACATCGAAGAAGATTAATAAACCTGTATATTTTATTATGTTTACAATAAATGTTACGTAAATAAAGATATACTGTGTTTTACTTCAAAAAACCTTTCCCATTTTATATATAAGAATAAAATATAATAAATAAATTTAAGTACTTTGTAGGAATGGTCAATGTAACAATTAGGTACAGGCCTATATCAGGTGACTTATTCGGGTTGTCGCACAAAGGTGAGACACAAACTATAAAACAAATGACAATAAATAACATGGAGTACTGCACCTAGCAAGATGGCTGCCTCCCAATGTGGCAGCCTCCAGTAATATATATAAACAAATGATGTACGGAAAAACAAATATGGCCACCTACAGTATCATATTCACAAAGATGGCGGCATTCAGTAACATATAAACAAAGAAGTCTACCTTCAGTAGCATGTAAACAAAGATGGCTGCCTCCAGTAGCATGTAAATAAATAATGAATGAAAAAATAAAGATGGTGGAATGAGTATGTGTGAGGGAAGTGAAGGCGAGGGATTCAGTCGTCTGCTGGATTCGAACAGAGGTGAGTACTTGAGGGTGTGGAGGGAGACCTCCAGAAATGTAAGTTTTTTAATTAAACTTGTTTAAACGATTTTTTTAATAAAAATTTCTTAAGGGAATTTTTTAATGAAAAAAGAACATTTCGAGGGAAAAAAGGGGGAAATGGCTACCGGTATTAATGACTTTTTAAGTAAAAAAGTCTTTAATGAATATTTAAAATAGTAAATTTCTTAAGGGGAATTTTTATGGAAAAAAGGGAAATTTCGAGGGTAAAATGGTAAAAATTTTTGTAGAACTGAAGAAATTTTGGAACTTATGACACTGAAGAAATTTTTTACATAAAATTTTATAAAAATTAATTTTTATACATTTTTAAACAATATTTTAATTAAATTTTTCATTATAAGTTTGTTAATTTTTTGAAATTTACTTTCGATTTTTTCTGTTTTTGGTGTCAGAGGTCACCAGGTCAAGGTCAAAGTCACGGGTCAAAGTCTTCCAAGATGGCGGAAGGGTAAAGCAACAAGATGGCGGCTCCCCCAGCTCTGGCTCCGATCCCCGATCCCCTTGTCCCCAAGTTCCCTAAATCCTACTACTACTGAAGATTTATAAATGTTTAATATTATTAAATGAAGGAATCAACAAATTGTTCTGATGGTTTAAAACAATTTTCCAAGCTTATAGTTGAGTGGTTACGTTTATAACTTTTACGATTTTTGATTAAATAAAAGGTAATTTTTATAATTCTAAATAAATTTATTTTTCTTATTAATGAAACTAAAAATGCCTGTGCTACCTTGTAGTTTTACAAACATTTTAAAAGGCGGTAGTGGGTCAAAAATTCATTCCTATTGAATAGATAATGCATCTGAAGATCTTAAAGATATGGTTCGCAAACTTTATTCAAATTTACAAAGCTTACAATTATCAATCTTAGATAACATTGACGATAAATTTGAACTTCGGAAAATTGGTGAAAATCCAGAGCAAATAGAAGAAATTTTTAAAACATTAGTAGAGTTTCGAAAATAAAATGTAAAGAATAATTAAGATAATATTTCATTTAATTTTTGCTGAATATGCTTGATTTAGATTGTTTGCTTGCAAAATTGACGATTCTAAAAAAAGGGGGAAATTGCTTGAAAGGCGATAAATTTGTATGTTTTTTCTTAAATTTTGACTTTTTTTTTTTTAAGTGGCACAAATTGACGTGGTATTTCTGAAAAAATTGAATATTTGCTTCATTTTGGCTTAAATTTACATTATTTTCAAGGAAAATTGCTTGTTATGGAGAGCTCCTGTTTTAAAATGTTTAGAGCCTGGATTTAGCCTCAAAAACCTTGATTTTGGAGCAAAAAACCTCGAAATTTCGATGAAAATAATGAGTGAGCTAGAACTCCCCATATATATCTACTTCAATAATCCACAGAGTTAAGATCCGATGGACGTGCAAGGCAGGCGATTTGTCTTGCATAACCGATCCGCCCGTGCGGTAACCGCTTATCCACAGAGACAGGGTCTGTTTGGTCACTACAGAAATGTTGTGGCGCCCCATCACGCATTAACAATATGCGGTGTATCGGCTCCAACGCGACATTCTCATGTAGCAGCATGTAACTGTTGCTGCAGAAAGTTACAGTACAATTGGCCTGTCGAACACCATCCGACACGCGCTGAATGTCAACAATGAACTGGGCCTAGTAAAACACGCGCTCGTATCTTCCACACACTATACAAAACAGGGGTGTATCGACTACCATTGAGGTGTACTCTTCACATTCTCATCATGTCTCACATACTATTAATCGACACATCCTGTTCATTCCTATATAATGTTGCAGGTAAAAAGCTTCTCTTCACATACATTTATAAAAGGCATTGTGTGTGTGTGTGTGTGTGTGTGTGTGTGTGTGTGTGTGTGTGTGTGTGTGTGTGTGTGCGTGCGTGCGTGCGCGTGTGTGTACGTCGCGTGCGTGTGTCTAGAAAGATAAAAATTTAATTACACTATCCTACACAAAAAATTAAAACTGTATTATTTGTCGTTTAAACTCGTGTCAAAACAACGTCACTGCACGCATAAATCTAACCATCTTTATTATATGAACAGTTATTTGACCTGTAGGTATCCCCAAACATGAGATATCTCACTGGGTTACATATCAAAACGCAAGATCCACGAGGTCTTCCTGGGACGAGTTTTTGTCAACGGCTGTATCGAAACCCAACATTCGTCCCTCCCACTTGCCACGTCGCAGTGTCTTTCTCCTTCGCTGACCCAGAGATCCGGTCGCCCTTGCGCTCGCTCTACCTGCCTTTCTGAATCACGTCTGCCCCGTCAAGCCTCGCGGATGGACTAGACTCGAGGCTGCAGCGCCTATACACAGATCACTTGTTAACAGCAACACTTTGGTGTGGTATAGGATATCCATGCAATAGTGAACACTTTTGAAAGCCCTCTCATTTGGAATAATAGTCAATAAATATATTTAATGTTAATCGTACAGGTTGATTTCCGAGTGCGGTGGAATATACACATTGCTTATGTATCAATATTTATTTACAAAGGTGATTAAAGGATTTAAAAAAATGCTGAAATGAAAGAGTAACTATGGCCTTAAAAGTGCTTACTTTACCGTGAACAGCCTATAGCATGCTATTCTGCTACGACTAAGGTCGGGTGCTGATTTTCTGTGTTACTCACTGAACAGAATTTACGGTCGTTTGGCTCTTAATTCTGTATGTTTGAGGCTGAAATTGGCTTGTCCTTTTAATTATTCTTGCAACGAATCTATGACTGAATGAACTACTGAACTAGTATTTTAGACATGCGCTATTGCACAGATTTGTTGTGTGTCCAATATATCCAAAATAATGAAATCATACACGTTTATGTGTGTGTGTGTATATGTATGTGTGTGTGATATATATATACACACACACACATATTAAAAATCAATCATAATCAATTTTCCCCTTTAACATAGGCAATATCAAAAGCAATACACTTATAATCTCTTTCATTTTCGAAAGACATGCTCTTAATCGGTATCCTATGAGATAGTTTTTAGCAGTTGGAAAGAAAAAAATACGGTGCCAGATTTGGACTAAAGTAGGAGAGGGGTGATCGTTGAGATGCTTTTATCGACCAAAAAAGGTCGCAACAGCTATCGTAAACGGAAACATGCAGCATGAGACATCGTAAACACACGCTCTACGAAAATCTTCAAGATCTTTAAGGGTTTCTGACACATTCTTGTTCTACAGAACACAAAACTTCATTGCGTAACGTTGCTCTCGCATCTCCGACATCGTAGGCTACATTTCTTGAGGCGCCTGAAGCGTCGCGTTTAAATCGGTACTGATTGAGAACGATTGGGCTGAGACAAACGTAGTGTCTGGTGGTAAATCAAAGGTATTTAATAGTACGTATGAATTTGCCCATAAATGCAAGATCGATCACGTTCCCGGGTCTTTATAAAGGCATTCTCCGTCTATCGAACAGCCATCGTATGTGTGTGTGTGTGTGTGTGTGTGTGTGTGTGTGTATATATATATATATATATATATACATATATATATATATATATATATATATATTATATATATATATATATATATATATATATATATATATATATAGACAGTGAGAGAGACTGGGAGAGAGGGAGAGAGAGACGGGGAGAGACGGACAGTGAGAGAGACTGGGAGAGAGGGAGAGAGAGACGGAGAGAGACGGAGAGAGACAGAGAGAGACTGGGGAGAGAGAGACGGAGAGAGACTGGGGAGAGAGAGAGAGAGACGGAGATAGAGAAAGATGGAGAGAGACGAAGAGAGAGAGAGACGGAGGCAGAGATGGAGCTAGAGAGAGAGGCAGAGAGAAACAGAGAGAGACCGAAGAGGCTGTAATATGTAACTGCGATTTGTTTTGATCCTGAAGAATAAACGGAATTAGCAGCACTACGATAACACAAGTTCACCCGAGTACATACAGTTAAATGGTCTCCAGATATTACGGAATACTATATTACTATCAATGTTCTACATTAACCTCTCCGCCCTCTTTCCATATCCGGACATATAAGTGTTTGTTTGGCCCGTGAATTGACATCATATTTTGGGTTTGTTGGTTTTCTGCAACATCCGGTATGTAACAAAGCTGTGCAATGGCCTATGCACAAGCAAAATTTGTTTATCTTTCCCGACAAAACTAATATTTTTTTTATAATAAGCTTGTTTCTCAAATGTAAAGGTATGGCAAGCAGTGTGAAGCAATCTACTGAGCCCAAAGTGAACTTCGCAACCCACATGGAACGAACTCTGAGAGCCGTTTTTAATTTTCATTAATATTTAATTAATATGCAATGTTTCTTGAACCCCTACATGCCTTTTGGAACACACGGTGTTATAAAGCAACTAGCTGCAGTCACCGTCACAATCCTTAAAACTATGGAGTAACTGGACCATTACACCCTCAAGTTTATTCTTTGACGTGAAAACACTAGTCTCGTGAAAACACAAGTCTCGTGATAAGCAGCGCCGGACATTTGTTTTGTCGGTACGAAGTTCTCCTAAGCGAGATACGTTAACAAACATAGCGTCACTGTTGACATCGGAATCCCGTAACACCACCGTCCGAGGAAATCGGTGGTTTGGATCTCTTGGATACAACATTTCAATCTGCAATGGTCTATGAAATCTTATGAAAACGATGCACAATACTTTTTAAGGCAATGGAAAAATATAAAACCACGTACTTTGGTGTGGAACTTACTTCTGTCACTGCAAAACCTCGTAAAATTTAACCAGGTGGTGCAGTGGTCAGACTACTCAACTCACACCAAGGCAAACCGGGTTCGGTTTCAGGTAGGGTCGCTCCCGGATTTTCTCATGTGGGAATCGTTCCGGACGATACCGCTGGTCGGCGGGTTTTCTCGGGGATCTCCAGTTTCCCCCTCCCTTACATTCTGACGCTGCTCCATACTCGCCTCACCTCGCCCTCATCGGTTCTCAAGGCCTCGATGTTACGAGCCGCCCAATTATATCTTCTCCACTCCAATCGGAAAAGTTTAAGAGCACCGCCTGGCTGGCACGTGTAGTGCGCATACAGGGGTTTGGGGGACACCTCATGACTGCGAAACGATTGGATATTTTGCGGTGAGGTCTAGGCACGAAAAGCGTTTAAAAAATGACGCGATCGGACGCCTTGATGTTTAGTTTACGTCCCCAGCACCGATTCACTCGATCATATGGGGTTTCATGGGTATCACTGTATTGCTTTTGATGTGATATTTCCAACCGTATACGATTTCTGTATTTCGAGGGCTTTTTGACGAGTATAGGCCGACATTGTATTTATCAAGTTTTCTTATTTTTTTATATTAAACTCATACAATTTAACCATAATCACGCCACACAAATGTTTTTATACACGCAATCGATTGATCTTGACAAGAGCTGTCGATTGAAACTTCAACGAGCGTCGTAGCTTCTCCTAGTGAATAGTTATACTACGCGGAAGTTATGAGACGCGGCGAAACGAACTCAACATTGCGGCGCCCCCCTCCCCCGCCATACGAGCGCGATGCTTCGCAATCCTCACTCAACGTATCATATTCTTTGATCCTTTGGAAATCGAGTGGTGTAATAGAATTTTGAATGTAGACAACAGATTCGGAGCTGCAATGTCAAACTGTATCCCCGGATTTTGTTATCATCAGATTTCTGGATTGCCTCACACGTAGTCACGTCAAAAACATTTTGTGCCCAAGGAAAAGTTTAAATTCTCATTTTAAATCCAAGGATTACTTTTATTCTGGCAAGAAACCGCTTGTATCTGGAGTCCCAGTCTGGACGGGTTGGAAGGAATACTTGGTCGACACGATCTCACCTTGTGATGACCCTAGCGGGCCTACTTTGCGTCTGACGTGCGCCTTCAGCTACGGGGCGTTACTCGGATGGCCACCCATCCAAGTACTGATCCCATCATATCCTGTTGAACCACGATGATCAGAAGGCCACCAGGTTACCAGGAAGTTATGGCCGTCGGCGAATGGGCAAGAGTCGACCTCGAACGCGCAAAATAACTGCACGTAAAGTCCATCCCCGATGTCTTCACACTTTTCGAATCAAACCTTTGAAAAATTAGCCCGTGTGTGATATGTTAGGCTGTTTCCTATTTATGTAGTTTATCACAAGCGTTTTATACTTGTGATGGCAGAAAAGTTCCTTACTTTTGGATAAATGAAACTTTTACTTACATCCGAGCGAGGTGGCGCAGTGGTAACTAACTGGGATCGCATTCGGGAGGACCCGGATTCGATCCCCGGTCCCGCTATTCTGATTTCGGTTTTCCAAGCATGGTTCCCCGAAATCGCTCCAAGCGAATGCTGGGATGGGTCCCTAACAAAGGTCATGGCCGAATCCTTCCCATTCCCTCCCTAATTCCTACTCCCTGTGCAACTTTCGCCGTCTCTAATGACCTCGCTGTCGACGAGACGTTAAGCCCAACTACCTACCTTTTACTTACATTTCATCTATAAATTATAAAATGTATTTATAACTAAAACTAATTAAAACAGGAATAAAATAGGTATGTTGGTAATTCTTAGAATAGGCTATTCGCGGTAAAGTGAGAATTTTTGAAGCCCTAGTTCCTTTCTTTTTTAGCCATTTTTTTCCTTTAATCACATTAAAAATATATACTGCCATGTAAGTAATAAACACGGTGTGTAGATTTCAACGCACTCAGAAGTTAATGTCTAAGGTTACAATAAAATATATTTTTGGCTATTATTCCACATGGGAGGGGCTTTCAAAAGTGCTCACTTTATAGCGTATAAGAAATAGTTCTTAAGCAAAATTGCATTATGCTGTGACTGCGCACGAATGTGATGCTCTATCCCTTTGGTGTTAATTTCTGGACTTGGATAAGTTTTGTTTAAATGAGGCGGTCGTATATCCTGGATAGAATTTCAGCAGGGCTCCAGAAAAGTGTGAAATAACCATGTAAGGCCAATTGGCGGAACGCCAAAGAGCAGTGGCGATGCGTGCTATAATTTCATGGGCAAGCTACTGTGTGCAGGGGACAGTAGTGACGTTGATCTCCCAATAAAGGGGAAGGGGGGTCCAGGAGTCCTCCCCTGGGAACATTTGGATTTCAAGGTGCAAAATGGTGCCATTTAAACATTTTTTGTACGTAAATATAAACTACACCGCTTGTAAAAATATTAATATTTTTTTAACTTAAAATTTGCCCGAGTGAAAAATTAAATAAAAACAATACGATTCGTGTTGTGCGCGCGAACTTGCCCACGCATCGATCTAGTTACTGTAAACTACACGACGCCAACTGCCTGCGGCTAGGCCAGCTTTGGCTATGTCCGCTTCAGGTCGACGAAGAAAGCACTGCCATCGTAGCTTCCAACACACGTTAAAGCAACCATAATCCCCGCCTCTCCCCGGGCGGTCTTCCTACCCTGCCGCCCCTCCGTCGGCTGGGAAACCATTGCGACCGCCTACCTGCTGAAAGCATTACTTACAGCGCTTCCAGACGTCTTAGTTTGGCTAGCCAACGAACGAGTTGTTATTTTCGTATAATGTACAGTATTGTTTACTGAGTAGAATGCGTACCGCATGAGTGAAAAGTTACCTTAAAGTTGCCTAAATATAAGTTAGAATTTAATATTTCTTTTTAAATATAACATTGTCAGGAAACTGTCTAGGCAAGCACTGCTTATCTAGCTTGCCCTGACGAGACGCCACTGCCAAAGAGCTTGACCATACGAGGTATTGATACCTCATTCTGTTTACACGTCTCATCTCCTTTCTATTCGCATGAGCATACGATGTTTTATAAACATTTTTTTTTATGGAACGTTTTCTTTTGTGAAGTTACGAGGTTCCGGAGAAACGGCGACGATGTTGTGGTAACGCGAACAGACTTTCAGGGCTTATTTTTTAGGCAATGACGTGAGCAACTCACTGAACGCTTTGGCAATGGCGATGTGTCCCAGGATGGACACGAGCGGCACCACACCCAGCGCCGTGCCGTATACGCCGACCATGTCACCGAAGGAGTAGTCGGTGCCGTTGTTGTTGGACGTGCTGAAGGGAGGCGGGGCGAACGGCGGCAAGCCCTGGTTGATGTTGCCTGTAAAACCACATACACATACACGTATAAGCTGTTCACGGTAACATGAGCACTTTTTTTAATGCCCTTCTAAATTTCTCCATTCATCCAATCTCCATCTTCCTGCTGCTTTTAAAATATAAATACTGCACTGTGACCAATAAACACAGTGTAGACATTTCACCACCCTCAAAACTTAATGCATGAGGCTGCAGTAAGATTTATTTATTAGTGGTTGATGACAATTGGGAAGGCCTTGAAAAGTACTCACTTTACCGTGAACAGCCTATAGCCATCAACCAGCCGCTTTTAAAACAACCTCGTGTAAAGAGAAGCCACTGCTACTAATCGCATACAGAGAGATCCTTAACTTCAAATACGAACTTTGTGAGATGATACGTGATAGATAATGAGGTACGAAACCTAATACGACATATCACATAATACATTAATGGAGAGATACGTGATTGAAAATTGGGAATTTAAAGCAGTTATTAGCAAGATGTCAGTAACTACGCGAGATGAAACAATAAGTTCGTGTGTAGTTTTGGCATGATTTGCTATCTGCGATTTGCGAACAGTTGGCGGGCCAACTTGTCCTACTCCTATCACCTAAAGCAGTAATTCCACTGTATTAAACTCTGTCTTATTACACTCGTGAGAAGTAGAATTACGCCAACCTGTCGTGTTGGCGTAATAGTGCTTGGTCGCCCCATCGAATGGACTAGTGCCCAGTCACTCATGACTATGGTGTCAGGCATTATACTGACCGTCTGAGTAATAGTCGGGGGAGGAGCAATATCTCAGCGCATTTGATCGTTGGGGACAGACGTATGGGGGGCACTCCCATATCCGGCGTCGTGCAGGCACTGGAATTCCCACGGGCCACCGCGTCAAAAAGTACTGCGAGTTCATGTATTCGAGTAAAACTACCGCCGCCAAGAACAAGTGCCGCTGCGTGGGCAACGACGCACAGTGGGCTGGATTCACTCTTCATAGTGTCAAAAATCCAAAAATAGAACATTTTTATTTTGGACTGAAATAATTACATCTTCTACAGGATGTATACTAGCTATGAGAGAAATATTTTTAATTTTGGTGAACTAGTAAAGTTACTAATTTGTGGAGAGTTATATCACACTAGGATTTATCAACAATTTTCGTTTCTTTCACATGAGAATTTAGCTTTTTGTGGAAGTTGCGGTAAATTTATCTTTGGTATTTTCAAAAACTACATTGAATTCAACATAAAATCAGCTTTTAAAATTTAGTAGCTTATTAATAATCAAAGAGAAATAAATTATTTTTAAAAAATTTCCTTTTTTATTTTTCATTTCAATGTAAATCAAGTTGTAAAATTCGAGGATTACCGAGGCTCACGGGGTTTCTCAGTTTATACTGTAGATAAAATATCAGAGAATCAAGGGATGTAACGTTTGGTTGCGTCAAATTGCGGCTTTGGGGTACAGATCAAATTTAAGTAGGATGCTAGGACAAAATTTAAGTAGGATGCTACGGCAGGCTCGTGAGCCAAGGCGACAACGAGAACTCCCACGTATTGAGCAGTAGGACTACACTTTAGTAAACACCTTTGTATCTATTGGACATGGCTGCAGACGGTGAGACATTTATTACAAGTAAGGCTACGAGAGCTGTCGCATCCAGGTTGAAACCTTAGCTTTATCAGTATTAGGCAGTCAGTGTCTACATCGCAAGGGAAGAGCAACAACAATCTGTCGAGTGCATTCGCTCTTTTGCTGTACTTGTGGATGTATCATTTCAGGTGATTAGCCATCTTTTTATTTTTCTTGTCACTCACATTTATCGTAGCTAGAGTTAATAATTTCATAATTAGTAATATTTTATCCTCTAAAACACTCGTATAAAAACGTCCTGCTAAAACTTCAAGAATTTTAATAATATTTACGTAACTCCACAATTAAAACGTTCACTAAATTGCATGTGTATGATGTGCCCAGATTACTATATTTAGTACCTCGGTTTCCATTTTAATGGTATAAAATGGTAACTATAAGATAATTAGGAGACATTATTATTAATTCAAATGACACTGACGAATTCTATGGTTGTGCTTTGGAAATTTATGGTTTACATGAGCACAAAGACTCACTGAAGTCAAAGTTGAAAAAGTCTATAGAAATTTTATATTGAGGTGGAAAAATTTTGTCGCAATTGGAAAACATTAGAAAGGAAGTATCCTGAATGGCTTGATAACGTTGTCAATTTTCCTGAAAAGACGGTTTAAATCTCTGGACAGAGTGAAGCAAAAAAAGAAACACCCAAAAAACGTGGTCGGCCACAAAAATCTTACAGTGAGGCGAGCGAGCGGACCAAAAAAAGGATCATAAAACGTGCATCCGGCGCTGTTACTACTCGTGAAGAAGTCAGAATTATTTCTTCTTGCCTAAGAAGTAAACGCAACAGGGCTGGAGTGTTGGCAGTAAAACTTGTGGCTGGCAGTACACCAACATCAAAAAATTTACTTCGGAAATTACTGACAGCAACACATGACAAAGCATGCGTTCCTTTTTTCTCCCGAAGAATTACTGTTTCTACTAATTGAAGCCGGATTGCCGAAGCAATCAAACAATTTAATCAGACTGTCATCAACGATGCGAAATGCGGATATTTACCCCACCTCCATTGCAAAATGTACTTGATCATACAATGATACGAATATTACAGACATTGGACAACCAACTTGAAGGTGAATTTACATTGCTTTGTAAATGGGATTTCGATGGTTCATCTGGGCAATCACCATACAAGCAGGCTTGCGAAGAGAACACAGAGGAGTGTGACGAACGTGTTTTTCTTAGTTCTTTAGTGCCACTTGTTTTGAAAGGGAAAGATGGCGATGTGTGGAATAATCCTCGACCGAGCTCCACGCGGCTCCAGTTCATTACAGAGCAAAAAATGGTTATTATAGAAGAAGATGATTACATCCAAAATCAAATTAACAATTTATATCATTTCAAGAGAGAAGAATTATAAATAAAATATCGTATGCTACTGACAATGATTGATGGCAAAGTTCTCTGTGCCTTGACTGACACCTCTACATTGCAGTATCCGATTTGTAAGCAGACTGCGAAAGGTTCTTCCTCGTGGACAGTTTAAAAGCCCATAAACGAAGACGCCCTTAAATATGGGATATCACCGCTGCATGCCTACATCAGATTTTTGGAATTAATTATGACGATTTACAAAAGATCAGGTAAGTATTCAAATAGTGTTATAAAGGATTATGACTTTTGTGGGTGCAATATTCCGACTTGACATTTTTTTGCAGGTTCTGAATCAAAAAGGCGTGGCGACAAATATGATCCCGAAGTCCGTCAGCGCAAGGAGGTTGTTTTACAGGAGTTGAAGCTATTAATGCACATTAATCCCGATCTCCCAAGACAAGGATTTGGCTCCACGACTGATCCAGCTATAGCATCCAAAGCAACAGAGGTTGACCAGGAATTGATAAAAATGTTTTACTGACATATTATTGGTTCTGGCTAGTGGTCACGAGGTCAGTATTGACAAATTTGATTCTTATTGTAAAATAACTTTGTTGTACTATAAGAAACTGTACAGTTGGTATGAGCTAACACTGACTTTGCATAAAGTATTAGAGCATAGTGTAGTTATCATGAAACATTGTTTTTTTGCCAACGGGTCAATTGTCTGAAGAGGCTCAGGAAGCAAGAAATAAAGATGTCAGAAATTACAGCGAATTATTCTGCCGGAAATCAAGTAGAAGTTGTCAGTGATTTGTTTTGTCGACTTTTATTATCACCAGATACAGTAATTTCATCTGTGCGCAAATTACCGAGAAAGATTGTTCGGGAACTTCACCCTGAAATTAGAAGCGACTTGGAATATTTACTCATTTCCGATGAACCCGTAGTAGACAGTGAATATGACGACAAAAATGACCTGGAAGACAGCGGTGAGGACTTATCGTCTGTTACAGTTATTTAATTATCGTGTAGATATTTTTCTCTTTTTATAGACCTATTACTTTAATGTTTGTATCACAATTATAACTTCACACAGTGGAACATGCATAAATGTCAATACATGTTCATAAGCAGTTGAATACAAAGTTTAAAATTTTTATTTGTGCCTCATACAAATACAGATTTAGATTTAAATTACTTATGTAAAAATAATTAATATGTATATCACGTGTTAAAAGAAATTTGTATAGGTTGTTAAATGGAATATTTATAGCTCGATTGTTTAATATATACATAAAAAGTAATCAATCGTAAAATAATATACTAAATAATAATTATAGAAAGTTAAATATAATGACGGAAAAAGGGGATCCTATTGGCGAATTCTTGCGGTGTACATCATGTAACCCGCAACTCTGAAGGCTTTTCTGAAGATTCTGTTTTATTTTTTATCGGTTACTAGATGATAACATTAATTTTTTTAAATGTCCTTCCATGAAGGTGTAACAAATTGCACGAAAATCACCTACGTTATTTTCAAATCCCGCCCCCTTCCCCACAAATTCCAACCCTTTTAGAATTTACTCAAAATTGTGAATTCAGTTTGCTTTTATTCAGATGATGTATAGGTGTGTCAAATATGAAGTAAGTATTGCAATTAGGAGAGTCAGGAAGATTTTTTGGCACTATGATGGTTGGATCCAGCCCACTGTGCGACGCAGCAAATCACGCGCCTATTCGAAGCCGAACCACAACGACCCTGTTGGCAGCCGTATCATCCAGAATCATCTCCTCATTATGGGGTGCAGAAACCGCTATCTTACTAGAGTACCTCTGCTCATCGCCAACCTTCCGGACAAGGTCATGGAGCGAGGGAGCGATACGGGCGACAATTACACGCACTTATAGCGCCTCATCACTCCTACACGTAACGCGTGCAGTGTTTCCGTCGTAACGTTATACTGTGGAAATTATATCTGTAACAGTGGGGTTTTATTACACGCGATGAAATCCCACAGATTGAACTACGCCCGTATCTTCGTAAATTTTCTCTTGCCGCTTACGAAAACTGCTTAAGCAAGCTTTAAACATGCGATATTTGACCATTTTCACGAACTTTTTTCTCCGAGAATACAATTAATATAACAAAAATAAAAATAATAAGGGGGACAGATAATTGTTTATATTTTTTTTTTCTGACAAAAAGTCGTATTTGCAGAACATCTATTTGCTGAGATACGAGTATTCGCGCAAACAACTATATTTCACAAAAAAAAAATCGCGGGGATCCATCGCACTCTTAACATGGACGCGAGAACACCACCATCGGACCCTCAAAAAATAAAAATAAAATAAAAAAATAAAAAAATCGCCTGGACGGATGAGTCGAGGTACATATTGGTACACGCCGATGGCAAGGTACGAGTGCGTAGCCAAGCACGGCCGGTGGCGGTGGTATCCTCGTATGGGGATTGTTTACATGGGATTTAGTGCGTCCCCTGATACACATGCCATCGGCCCTCGCTGGCGAACGATACTAAGACCCACTGGCAGATCACGCGCATTCATTTCTGCGCCTTGAGCACGCTCAGGAGCCTATGAACTGCCCCACCGCTCCCGCTTTGTGGCCGAGTGGTTGGACGAACATTCCGGAGACTCGAGGTAGCGTGCCTGGCTCGTGTGGTCGACCGTCCTCGATCCTATCGAACACATCTGGAGTACTGTTGAGAAGGATGTGCCCGCCATGGATTCTGCTCCGACCTATCTCCGCGCATTGTGGGAGGCTGTGGAGGAGTCATGGGTCAATATGGCCGCCGACCGCTTCCGGTACCTTGTGGAGTCCACGTCGCGCCGCATTATTTTCGTCATCAGAGTGAAATGGGTTGTACGCTAAAGGCTGTTCACGGTAAAGTGAGCACTTTTGAAATTAACCTTAGAAAAAAGTCACTGCCCCTGCCTGCATATATTTTAATGGGCGTACCGAGTGACATTCGCCCAGCAAAGTTGGTAACTATAGATGGAAAGTAGTTCCATAACAACGTCGAATGAAAAAGTTAGGTTACCATTTGTGATAACTTAAATTATTTCTTTCGCTTTCTGATTTTTTTTTTATGCATCCAAGTGTCAAAATGAGTAGATTTTTAAAATACTTTTCTAATAATTTCAAAGTTTCACTTGACCGACGCATGAATAAAGTAACGAGGCCCGTGGTAATGTAAATTTCATATAAGGCGGAAGAATTCTCAACGTGCGTACAAGTAAATCTTAAGCAGGGCTTTCAAAAGAGCTCATTTTACCTACCGCGAACAGCCTATAAAAATTTGGTCTGTGGCGAATATTGTTGGATCAGCAAGAGTTTTGTATACAAAAGTAATAAATTTTTATATTAACAAAATTAATTTGATGCACATTAATTTTTTCACCCAAAGAAATGTTTTCATATTTTTTACATCTCCTATATATTGTTTGGGTAATTAAAAAATATAGGTAGATTATAGTGGGGGTTCGAAAGAAAAAAAAAACCTTCTGTTGCGTCGGCAACCCTGAAAACGCCTTGAAACCAATGGGTTCGACAAGACAAACTAGTTAGTTACATAACACAGCCTTTTCTTCGAAAAGATGCCCACAGTGTACCTACAAAGTCTGAACCGGTTCGCCGCAGAGAATACAAATTATGGTTAAACAACTGGATATAGCAGTTGATCGCTCCATGAATGAAAGAACGCGTTTCTAGCGAACACCTCTAAGAGTAAATGAAACTTCCAAATTAAATAATTGACGTTCTTGTAGAAATACAAACTTCAATGAATACACGACAATTTTACGGGGGGAAAAAGCATTAGCGTGCAATAAAAACTAGCATTTGTACACGCGTTTCTTGGTGTTAATTGCCGCTTTTACTTCATCCAGCGGTTGGGGTGTAACACACAATTTTTTTTTTTTCAGCGAGTGATTCTTCCCGTCAGCATTTGCAAACAATTTCGGCTTTCTCACTAGAACACATTATCTAGCCATGAGTAAAATATGAACTTATTTATTTAGTGAACGCAAACAAATATCGCTGATCCTTTTGAGATCACTTAACAGAAAGGTGCGGATTTTCGAAGATAAGTGTAGCGCATTATGTGTATTGATTAAAGTCATACTACTAGATAAAAACTAGTACGTATTACCAACCTTAAAATATGCCTTGGTAGCGAAGGCACTAAATAAAAAGTTTACATTATGAGTGTTGTACCAGTCGAATGGTTTGGATTTATATTAATTTATATGCATATTTAAAACAGTAGGCTGAATTGTAACTTGTGTTTGAAAGTTTGTTTGTCATCATTTTAAAGAATAAATCCCTAATATTTATGTTTCAAAATAATTTTAAAGTAATTTTCCGTTAATTTAGTATTTTTCATAAAATCATAATTATTGTGATTTCTCAAACAGATATCTGTGTAAAACTGCACAATTCTTTATCACGTATTTTGGTGTCTTTGCTACTGGGCGAAAATACGTATTTGTAAAAGCAAAACACATACTTGGAAAAATGTTTAATTTAGTACGAATTTTAATTATGCAACGTGTCTTTTGAAGCAGAAAAAGAGTCTTATTTAAAGTATAATCAGATGCTTTATATAATATATTCTAAGCTTTGTACAGCACAATGACATAGCTTCTGATTCTTTGAATGAGAAAATTTTAAACGGTAAAATATTTATTTATTTTACCCTTAAAAAGTTTTTAGTATCTTAAGGAACATACAATGTAACAAAGTTCCACTTCGTTCCTAGTTAAAGATTTGGAACATTGCAATCTTCGTTTAACTAACAACACATGTAATGCAACATTACAAAATTATACACTTGTTTCTCATTAAATATATTTTCTAAATTCGTACCATAAAAGATTTTGCAAAGTTTTTAACCCACCAAACCTAAAAAGTTGTTTTAAAACTACGCGAGCAAAAAATTGATTAATCTCAGTAAATTTTTTTTAGTAGCATATCTTAAAAGCATGTTGCCTGGTTGAGAATTTTGTATAGGTAAATACATGTTAACGAAATTCTGTTTCTTGAAGCCAATTTTGAAGTTATAAACTTGAAACTAATTCTCAAGTGTGATAAATGATACTGTCAATCTGTGTACCGAGGCAAATATAACAATTCGTTTTTCAGTAATTTTTTATTTGATTATTAAGTTTGCTGATTTTTCCAGGAAACAGGCTATATATTAATGTTACAAAAGGCTTCGACAGCAACGAAACACTTATTTTTCTGCTTAAAAAAGTCCCTGCTGTTATATATTTATATTTAACAGGAACGCAAAAAAAAAAACGAATTTCATTCACTTTTATTCCCTTATACCAAATACTCAACCAGGAAACAGCCTAAGTACCGTTTAATAGCACATAGTCATAAAACCTTACTTCAAAAACTTTAAGCAGTGTTGTATACCTATAAACATATAATAATTTTAGCACTTAATATTTGGGTGAGTCAAATATAAATATTAATATTTATGGTGTAATTTACTTAACAGAGAATATGTAAAATAAAATTACTTTACTGCACAGGCCCTGCTGCCGTGCAATAAAAGTGTTCCGGTGCTTATATAGTGCATTTATACCTCCAGGAAAAAAATATTTTGGCGTCGTGTGTATACGCACCTCTTCGTCGGACATGAAACATGCGTCATCGTACTGCACGTTCATTGTACAATGAATTTCGATGGGTTCGGTTCCTTCACTACTGGAAAAAATTAATATAATAACGGACATCTACTACTCTTTGGTGCATGTCGGCAGTGAAGCCGCCATCTTGAACCTTATTACTCCTCCACCTGTTGGTTGCGCGAAACGGTATGGCCCGTTAATACTAACTTACAGGACATTTCAAGAGTGCTTCGATTTGAATCGCTTTTTTTTTTTTTTTTTTTTTCTCGTATTTGGCTTTTGAAAGTAAACTTTACAACAAGCTTCCTGTATGCTGTTCACGGTAAAGTGAGCCCTAGTTATTTTATCTTTTCAGTCATTTATAACTGTTTAACTACCTTTTAAAATAAATATTGCTTTGTAAGTAATAAACACAGTGTATATATTCCACTGCACTAGGAAGTTGACGTCTAAGGCTGAAATAAAATATACTTATTGACTATTATTCAAAATGAGAAGACTTTCAACAGTGCTCACTTTACTGTGAATAGCATATAGCTATTAGGGTTACCTAGGGATCGTATGGCATCATTGTAACAGTAATATAATCAACGATTTTGGAGTGTACTGTACCTGTAAGAGCGAACGGGCTGTTTGCGCCATTTTCGTCAGACAGCGTGTATGCCAGTATTATCCCCACGATGATAGCCAGAGCATTCCTCGCGAGGGATATCAGCCAGGCGACGTAGCGGAAGATCCTCTTGGTAATAGGCACTTGCGGGTTGTTCCTCCCACCTGCAAAGTCCTTCAGTTTCTGTAAATGAAAATGCATACTTCACTTTAAAAAATAAGCCGGCAAATAACACACAGGTTTCCATAATATGCTAACCCTGACTGGTTCAGTGTTTTTACACAATATGATGCAAATTAGTTACGTATCGTACAAAATTAAAAATTGAACAGTTTTTTTTTATTTCTTGGAGTAAAAGACATATAAATAAAAACTTAGTAAATCTCTAATTATTCTCGAAACATCTTTGATAAATTAAAATTGCAATTATGGAAAATTATTGCAACGCAATATTATGTACTGTTTTCTCACGTTAAACTTATATTTGTTCTTACATTTGAAATTAACAAGTTTTCCCTTACACTTACGAGCTTAGTTAATCTTTCCTCAAAAATGTCATTGTGTATAGAGAAGTAAAATTTCAAATTTTGATACAGAGTTCGCGTAACATTTCCTAATAAGTGAGTCAATAATGGTACATGGAAGCCTGAGGGGAGTATCTGAGTTCGTGAGGGATGGAGGTCTTAATAAAAATAAAATAAATAAATTCAATAATTATATTTATTCTCAGTGTTACAAACAGTCAAACATCGGTTATTTACCAGTCTAAGCGTCCTATTAACTCTTATTATTCTTATTGAGCGTAATATTTAATTACTATCTTAATTTAAATTAAATACTTTACCGAAGTCTTTACTATTGCTAATGTCCCTTGAACTGCTCCAATTATTTCCACGCGTCTAGTTAAAACTCTCTATTTCCATCGTCCCAAATGTGTCTTCACTCACGCATCCAGTTCATAGTCCCGCAGATCAGCCCCTCTCTTCACTACACACAAGCTCGCCGACGCACTCTCGCAGATCGCTGCAGTCGCCCCTCGCCGCTCCGGAATCAACCCAACTGTCACTTAAGGTCGCACGAGACGCCAAACTCTCGGCTCTTAATTACTCACTCTTCAGAGGCCCGCATGAGGTATTTATACTTGAGGTAGGTGCCGTCTAGAACGTTCTCGGCAATCCAAATTGTTCTGGTAAAGTTAATGGCGATGACGACTTTCCCACGTGATAAATGTAGAAATAAGAGCTTCTCAGGGCCAGCGAGCGCGAGCTGCGATAAGTTTATCGGCGTGTGCGGTGGTGTCCTTTATGACAAGCCGCTCGTTTCGTCTAACATTACAAACTTGACCTCCAACTCTCGACGCCTTCCCGCGCGAAGAAAACGCGGGCAGCGACATGCAACACTAATATTAAAAATTATGCTGAAGCTGCATTCATTTTTTAAAACTTAAACCGTATTGTATAGAATTGTTAACACATTAAGGTTCACGCTCGACTGTAGCCTGTGCTTGAAAACAAAACCCGCATGGTTATAGATTCACCGTTACGCTAGTGTTTGTGACAGGATCTTTCAAGGACACTGCAGCGCAGAGACAATTACATTGATTACAAAATTATTTTCGTTATAACTATCTACTAAAATGGACAAGGCTGAGTGTAAAACCTTTTATACAATAAAGTACATTTCTTTGGGGCAAAAGCTAGTCGGTACCCCATTTGCTGATAACCAGCCCGTAATGAATGTTGTATAGGCCGCCTTCCGTTACTGCTGACGAGCACTGAAATCACTGATGGTTTATCAGTGTTCGCCAGCAATAAGGGAACAGTCGTCAGTAGGCAGCAAATATTCTCGTCAGTAAATTGATTGTTTCGGAACGTCTGGCAGTAGTATTCCCATGCACAGGAACATATAAACAAGTCTGGCGGACAAAGTAACCTCACTGATTTCCATACAATATTTGGACTAAAACAGTAAAAATTTTACTCACCTTCTACTGCTTTTTGAGCGTCTTCTGACGGTACCACAATATTATAAGTGATTGCTTCAGCACCTGTACCTTCCGTGAGTATAATTTCCTGGAATATGACTCGAACTTCCCGCCAAACCTAGGGCTTACCTGACAACACTGACGCTTTTTAAACGCCAGTAAAATCCGCGATCTTCAGTAACGATTGTAGCCTCGCACAGGGTACCTCTAAGATGCGACCATCAGTGGTCATCAGTGCCTTCAGCAGTATCGGAACAATAACTGACGTTACTGAAATGAATGGCCAGTGAAATCAGTGAGTAAAGGAAGGCGGCCGTAATAGCGTAAGCAAGTTCGGCGTTGTGTGCACCAACAGGTGTCCGTCCAGTGCTGACGAGAAGGCGTGGCTCTGGAATGCGGGTAGGGTGGATGGGCCCAGTGGGCTGCAAGGTCATCACCAATGTCTCCTAGCCCGTACTACCAGTACTAAAGCTACCAGTTCGCAGGGAGATTTTCTTTTCATACGACACGCATACAAACATACACTGTAATGTTATGGTATAAGCATCTATTATTTTTTTAAACAGTAACCTTGAAATTCACCATTAAGGCACCCGTCTGCCTGGCGCGCGAAATGTTTTGAATTGTGTTTGAAGTACAAATTTTTAAAGAAGGCTATTTATTGTACGTATTCGCAATCTGTTCCCGTAATAAACTAAATCACATTACACAATAGTTACAACTTTCCAAACATCTTTCACAATACCAACACTAATTTGAAGACTAACATAGCCAAAAACACCATTTTCAAACAGTTTTAACTTAAAATGTTTTACTCGAATACCTGCGAAACAACCATAGTGACCGGCAAACAATTTTGATAGCACAAATTTAGGACGAAAAAAGTTCAGATCAGGAATGCATTACTTTAAAATACTCTGAAAGGAAATACTCCTAACGCTTACCTCAAACAGCGGATATTGTTGTTCGATGATATTTATTCACTTTCGGGAAGTGGTAGCGCCAGTTCCTGTTCGGATGAGGAAAATTCGTCGTCAGATGAGGCACTCGAGCAACTGGAGTCTCGACCTAGGCAAGTCACAAAACTGTCTATTGCGTCTTCCACATGACAGTCCTTTTGCCAGTAGTCTGCTTCTATATTTTGGATATGCGAACATTATCCTTGTGCCAGTCTTCTTCAGTGACAAAAGATATTGCTTCCGTCGTGATTTCCATTAGCTTTGTTGACGACAAGCTAGCAGTAATATTCTTCTACCGCACTAGTCTCTTGTTTCAGACCACGCTAGTTCAATGGGATTAAGTTCGCTCATATAAGGAGAAAGTCTAAGAACATCGTGACTGTGCAGCTTTAAAATTTGGTCAATGTGAAATAATTCTCAGGCTTCCTGTAATGCGCAATTAAGTCGAAAAGCTCTGTTTTTCGCATTTCATGAGAAAAGTGAATGTTGTTATTTGTCAACATGACTCCATTTCATTTTTCACTGCATATTTCGATGGGGGTTTATTTTCTTGCACTCAGTGGTAAGGCGTATTGTCCATAATAACTACAGACTTTTCCGGTAGGTTTGGCAATAACTGATTATGCATCCACTTTTAGAAGTTCGCAGAATTCGTCCGCCCATGGTAGTCCCCCGTAGTTTTGCCTGCTGGAAAAATTAGCAGTGCATTTTCTATGAATCCAGGTTCAGCACCTGCGTGAACAACAATTAAACGGTTCCAAGAACTGCTGTTTGTTAAAACACCAGGTTCAGTATCACTTTGCCAACATTTGTTTATTGTGATGTTGCAATCCAACCGGGTTTCATCAATGTAAATTATGGGGATCCCCTCCATTCTGTAGTGGAGAGTTGATTTTAAGTCTTTACAGCGCCAGTGGACAATGTGCGGTCTTTCCACTAACATTTTCCGAGAACTGTTACACCATTTCCATTTACGCCCCATTTTTTCGGTATCCGCACGTGCGTATGAACACCCCATAGCAACGAGATGCTTAGCACATGTTGGTTGCTTGTTTCTGTACTAAGTAAAAATCATGAATGACGTCTCTGATTACTCTCCTATCAGATGAGTCGCATAGCACATTTCTATCATGTGGACGTTTTCGGTGTTTGCCTGGTCTTTACAGCGAACTGTTACAAGCATCGGCACCTTCTTTGCGAATTCTGAAAACACTTCTCATATAAATTTCAGTGTATTCCGATAGACGTAGATTGGATTGAGATAAAAAATGCTTTGAATGACCTTCACTAGCTTCATTGTCATATTTATTTATCACATGTCTGATCGCTTCACTGTGCAGTTTTTTCTTCCTAGACTGCGCCAGAATATACCGTCCTGATACGCTCGCAACAGAAACTAACTCATGACTTCTTTTGGAATGACTAGCAGCGAGAGTGAACTGTTACTGCGATAAACGAAGTAGCAAGGGGGAGGGGGATGATTGAGGCCCCCCCCCCCAAAGCCACGCCTTCTCGTCAGCTCCCTACTAGGGACACCCGAATTTCGCGAAAAGCTCTCTGCACATCTAAGGTTTCAATAGTCTATGGGTATATCGGCAGTTTTCTTTTTGCTTATTGGTAGTAATTATAAATTGTATGTTCTGGAGCACGAAGATGGGGAGTGCAAAGCCAGGGCGCCAAGGCAGCTATCTTGGATGATGCTACGCCGCCCTTTTTTACCGCGGGATTTCACTTTTTTCCCTTAAAAAATTGCCAAAATCTACTTAATTTCCCAAAAAACTGTGTTAAGTACAACACAGCTGACTTTTACACACGCTGCCGGATACAGTGGAAATTGTGCAAATGCCAACTGGAGTGTGCAATCATATAAAAGCATATCATTTCATGCCAGAACCATACAGCTTGTCTCAAGAATGTTCGAGTTCATTGCCCTGTCATGCAATTTCTCTCATTCCTTCCAGTTTCTCTCACCCACATCCGTTCGTCTCGCATGCTGAATCTCTTGGGGTTTTCTCATATTACTTCTGGACTCCTTTTTTCTCATGCTCCCTCATTACTTCCTATATTTTCCACTTGTACATTCTATCCTTTGGGGAGGGGTGGTTTTCATATTTCTTCTGGTCTCCTTTCACCTGGTGTCCTGGCAGGGATGAGTCTTATGCTCTATCACTCCACTTTGTTTTTTTTTTTTTTTTTTTTTAATATTCCTTCTGGTTTCCTTTCGCCTGTTATCCTGGCAGGGATGAGTCTCATATTCTGTCATCCCACCTGCATGATATGGAGTGAGGCCTTCCCACATGCTCTAGTCTAGAGTCACATTGCACATGCACCAAATACATCCTAAGCTCACTTATAAGCATAGCTGGCTATAATTCCCGAACAATTTATGATACAGCCACCAAATGCATTCATTGGTATCACCCTGGCAACCAAAAGGGCTACAGGGTCAAGTAACACTAAGACCACCTATAAGCATAGTTGGCTGTAATATCCAAACCATTTAAGATACAACCACCAAATTCATAATATAGGTATCACCCTGACGACGAAAAGGGCAGCAGGGTCAAGTATGCTCTAAGTACACTTACTAGCATAGTTGGATTATTTTCTGATCCATTCAAGATAAAGCCACCCAATTCATAACAAAGGCATCAGCCTCTACAACAAAAAGGACTGCAGTGTCAAGTATGCCTTAAGGCCTCTTATAAGCATAGTAGGCAGTAATTTCCGAACAATTTTATATACAGCCACCAAATTCATACCATAGGTATCACCTCTAATGACGAAAAGAGCCGCAGGGAGAGTATGATGGCCTAGGCTCACTTATAAGCACAGTTAGCTGTAATTTCTTACATGTTTAATATATAGCCATCAAATTCTTAACATAGGCATCAGCCTGAAGACGAAAAGGACCGCAGAGTAAGTGTTGCCTAAGCTCACTTATAAGCATAGTTCACTGTGATTTCGAACCATTTGAGATAGACACTAAATTCATAATATACATATCACTCCGACGAAGGACAGGGCTGCAGGTGCAAGCATGCCCTAAGCCCACTTATAGGTATGGTTGGTTGTAATTTCCGAAACATTTAAGATATAGTCACCCAATTCATAAAAAAGACATCGCCCCACCCCCTCCTCATAATGAACTGGGCCGAAGGGCAAAGCACTCCGTAAGCCCATTTATAAGCATAGTGGCCCACCATTTTCCATCTGCCGAAGCTATAGGCACCAAATTCATAACATAGGCATCACTTTATATGATGAACAGGGTGGTAGGTACAAGTACACTTTAAGCCCTCTCATAAGTATAGTTGCCCACCATATCCCACCCACCGAAACTACGACCATCAAGTTCGTATCACAGTCATAACTTCCGAATGTACTCAAGGAGATAACGACAAGTAGACCTTAAGCCCTGTTATAAGCATAGTTGGTCAGCATTCCCAAACTTTTGAAGTTAGACAACTTGTCTCAAAATTATGTTCTCTCACCATCTGCTTTCGATTGCATGCTGGGACCCTGCTTTAACCACCTGGCACGGTTTGTCAACCTATGTCGCAACGTGTGTGTGTACTAACATCGATTATGAGCACAAATTGTTAAACATATGTAATAAAACTACTTAATTCTATAGCTGATGATAACTCCTTACCTTAATATTGTACACACTGGACGTTCTGCGATGATTTTGTTTGCCACGACAAACTGACGTCACAGAAGAATACCGTACCACACAGCCTTCAAGGAGAGCCTCCGGCGGCCTCACGACTCGATTCATGACTGGCAAACAGTGCTACGGCTGGTTAGGCCAGCGGTCGGAAGGGGCACTGTTGTGATGCTTGGGTGGCCGGAAGTATGAACATGTGGCAGGAACTACAGCGCCAGAAGACAGTGTCATCGACCATGTGTTTGAATAATATCGAACATAGTGGATCATTCCACGAGTACTGATTGGTTAAACATTTAATATTCTCCCGCTGGGAGGGGGCCAACTACCCAATTATTTTGAATAAATACGTCTGGAGTTAGCTGCATGGGAGAGATCGGCACTCCTGGGCTTTCGACAAACACCATGAGTTAAGTATATGAAATTATAATAATACCTGTAATTCTGGCCCTTCTGGTCAACATGCAAGATTGTGTATTTTCCACATCATAATAGACAAACAGAAAAGTTTCTATTTTATTAACATAAAGATGCTAATTCCTTATATAGGTAGATGTCTGAGTAATTATTTTAATTAATATGACAGCTGAAACTTGTAAAAGAGCAGAGGAAAATAGTTGAAGAATTTTAATACTTACATTTTTTAATGTCTTGAAGGAAAATGCGACAATGTTACAACAGTTTTACAAGTGAGGAAGAAAACTTATAGTTGACAAATTTAATGTCTTGCCAATGTCAAATGTTTTTAAAAGGCATATAAATTTTGTGAGTTTATGCAGTTGTATACCCCTTTATATATGTATATATAAAGAGGTATACACTGCATCAATAACAAGGAATACATAGTCGTAGATTATACTAAAACACACATGTGTTAATATAAATAAATACCATCAGCCTAATGCGAGGGTCGAGGATACCGAGTGCAAAAGATACGAAACTGTCCTGTACATGAAAAATCAGTCATTTAACAAACAATAAAGGAATGCCATATATGAAAGTACATCACGAGTATGATGTCATAACGAGTCACAATATATAAAAAAAATATCCCGATGGAGCCACAGCCCATTATAGTGAATCAGTGTAACTATCACACCAACATGAGAAAGAAAGAATGATGACAAAGGCCAACACCAAAAATGAGTACAACACATCAAGTACGATACACATTATACGACTTGTAAAGACGATGTTCGTTTGCTTGACACAAAACAACATACATTTAAACCATTAGTCACACAAGAGATGTCACTACTATGCGCTGATGCAAACAGATATAAAAAATAATAATTATAAAAGAAAATAGTTATAAGCAATTAACAACCAGTGTATACTGCATGAGCATCGAGCACTGTATGTTATTTTAGACGAAAAAATTATTATTGTTAAGTTCGGGAACGATAAGAGGACAACACTGTCGATTGAAGACAAATCCAAAGTCTTGTGATTTTTTCTACTGTTTTAAAATTTTCAAAAAAGTTGCAATTAATTTTTGTTTTAAGCAGTAAATTTTATTCGAGATGGTGCTCAAAGGTAAAGGTCAAGGTTGTATAATTACAACAAAGGTCAAGGTTGCTTGTCATAGTTCCTGCTATTGCGAGTGAGGCAAATGGATTTTCTCAGTGAGTTCCCACTATCGTTTTATGCACAAAATATATGCCACTGCAACTTTGCGACATGTTTGTATATATACCTTCAGTTTATTTACATGTGTGGGTGACTATAGTTTCTGTGGGTAGGTAATGGCAGCCAACTATGCTTATACGAAGGCCTAAGGTGTATTTGACCCTGTGGTCTTTTTCGTCATCGGAATTTTGCCTACATTATGAATTTGGTGACTATAGCCTCGGTGGGTGAAAAATGGCAGACAATTATGCTTATACGAGGGCTTAGGGCATACTTGGCCCTACCATCCTGTTCTTCATCACAAGTGATGTTTATATGTATTTGGCACCTATAGTTTCGAAGGGTGGGAAATGGCCCACAACTATGCTTATAAGTGGGCTTAGATTGTGTGTGATCTTGCGGCCCAGATCATAGTCAAGGGTGATATCTAGGTAATGAATTTAGTGATTATAATTTAAACGGTTCGGAAATTACAACTACCTATGCTTATAAGTGGTTTTAAAGCATGCTTATGCCTGTGGCCCTGTTCGTCGTCTGGGGTGATATCTATGCTATGAATTTGGTGACTGTATCTTATACAGGTCGGAAATTACAGTCAACTATGCTAATAATTGCACTTAGGGTATACTTGACCCTGCGGCCCTTTTCATCATTGGAAGTAATGCATATGTTATGAATTTGGCAGCTGTATCTTAAATTGATGGGATCACATTGAACTATGCTTAAAGTGGGCTTAGGCCATACTTGGTATGCACATGGTGCGACTCTAGGCTAGCATGCATGGGCAGGCTTCGTTTTATGTCACATAGGTGGAATGACACCTATGTGACACCACTGCAAGGGTGTCAAGTGAAAGGAGACGAGTAGGAATATGAGCAAACCAAGATGGAATGACAGAACATGATACTCACCCTCGCCAGGACACCAGGTGAAAGGAGACCAGAATAAATATAGAATTCCCCCCCCCCCCTTTTTCCAATGAAACAGAATGGATGAGATAAAGACAGGAAGGAATGAGGGAGCATGAGGAAAAAAAAAGGAATTCAGAAATAATATGAGGAAACCCCAATTGATAGAGCAGGCAAGAGAGAATGGGCGTGGGTGAGAGAGATTGGAATGTATGAGAAAAGTTGCACGACAGGGCAATGAACTCGAATATTCTTCAGACGTGGATGGTGCTGGCATGTAATGACAGACGTGCTTGTAAGTGATTGCACATTCCAGCGGGCATTTGCACAATTTCCGCCGGATTTCGCTGGAGTGTACAAAAGTCAGCCGCATTGTACAAACACATTTCTTGTAGGAGATTTTGCTGGTTTTGAAGGAAATTCTGGACAATTTTTATGGAAATTTGGTCGATTTTGGCCTTTTTGGGGTAGAAAAAGGGAAATTCCGAAGGAAAAAAAGGTGGTGTGATGTCGTCCAAGATGGCTGTTGTGGCGCTCTGGCTACGTATTCCCCATCCCCGTGGCCCAGAATCTACCTTTTATAACTACTATTGGTCGCAAAACTTTGCGAGAAAATTTTTTTTTATTTGGCTGGCCAATCAGAATTAGGTGTGCGGCTGTGATACACGTAGCATGGAAATCTTCCAATGAAGAAAGTGGATCTTAGCTAAGTGTTATAAAATACAAATGGTTGTGAAATATTTTAATCAAAATCGGGTGCCATACCAATAGGACTGTAGTGAGTTGAAAACGGAGACCAACAGAAATGGCGTTCCTGCAGAAGTGGATAAAGATGAATGCCGGTAAATGTGTGCAAATCTCAAAGTGTTAAAAGGCAGTCAATACTTTGTTTTATTTTAAAACCAAGCCGTTGTCCATTGCCCATACTTACAATAAAATATTACTTGACAGAGGTGTTATTTTTCCATGAATAGCAGGCTGCACGGGAGCCATAATTCACCGTAGATTTTGTGAACCTATTCTGTAAAACACAAAATGTTACACAAACAGTGAAGAGTTTTCTGTCGTCCCTCCATATGCCGTATACTTCAGTATTATCAGAAAACCTTTCGTCTTAGTGGCCGTATGGAGAAGAGACTGAATAGTAGTTGATGCCCTCAGTTTGTGTTTAAAAGAACAACTCGTCAAAGCCACCATGTAAACAACACAATATTACTCAGTGTGATCACCATTCTTGAAGTCACTTGTCAAAATAACCCGACACCAGACTGAATCAATTTGATTGTGTGCGTGTGAATCATCGTACTTCGGACAAAATGGCTTTCAGAGCACGAAACTGCATGTAGTGTCACAAGGAACCACAATTCTGTGGTAAGAATGTGTCAGCATTTCATCAATAGAAAAACTGTGGAGCATGTAGCAACCTTTACCTGGCCACTGCAAGTGCATGAGCGATGGATCAGAAGCCACCGGCGATTGGTGTTGTCTACGTCCTTGAATGGGTGATGATTTACTCATACAAATTAAGCTTAACTAATCTAGAAAATTACACCAAACGACAATGCACCGCATTCGTGCACCTTTAAGAGTAACAGTGTTTTATATAATGACTATTTCTCACTAGGCGTTACCAACACACATGTTTTCTCCCTGTTTTCATTCAAAGTATTTATAGATGAAGCATACAATTTATAGATAAAATACGAATAAAGTGTCAAGTTAACAGGAAAAAAAAGTAACTTTTATGAACATGAGTATAAAACGCTTGAGATACATGGCATATGTTGAAAATAACTAAACACGTCATACATTGGGAAATTTTTCAAAAGTTTTATTCAAAAGAGGTGAAGAAACCACGAATAGACTATGTAGTCATTTTTCCTAAGCAAAGTACTGTGAGGGTTTTGGAGTACCGAGAAACATCCTAGAATCACGTACAGTTCTTTTGATGTTGATTTGCAGATGGGTTCATTCTTCCCGACAATAAGTGTATCTGCATACTGTGCTGGCCTAGTGAATGACTTTCCCCTAAAGGTTTAAGTTATCGGTCGGAAGGACTATCGGCTCCCGGAACGACAAGAAAGAACCTGAAACAGGTTCACTGTTACTTAACACTTGAGCTTTCGATGCACATGAAATATTCCTTTGTTTTCGTTGTTCTTCTGTTTACTCGAACTCTTTCATTTCACGAATCTAAAACAAGTTTTTTCGTAAACATCCCCTACCTTTCATGCACCTCTCATCGTAAATCATATAGCTATATAAATTGTGCAAAATTCGTTTATTTTTTTTTTGGTGAAATACAATATGCGCTGTGGGATAATGGTATTTACCAAAAGGACGTAATGAAGGGGTGGGGGGAGGAAGGATGGAAAAGCGAACTATCGAGGTTTTTCCAAACATCACCGACTTCCAATGTCTGCTAAATCTTTTGTCACAATTTCACTCTACCTGTACCTTAGTATTTGTATGTAATTGTCATCTTCTTGTTTTAATAACATTGTTAAATTATCAACAAACTAGATCAAGTCTTATTAAATTTTAATTATCCCCATTTCATTCCAACTGATTTTTACACTTTGGAAATTTTAAGATTTTCGAAGCTGAAAATGTTAATTTCTGAGCTTATAGAAAATTCTTCAGCTGTTTGGTTAACACTTTAAATCACTGTCGAGTCTTCGAAGATTTGTTAAAGGCTCACGCATATTATATGTTTAATTCCTGTACAAGAAGGCGCTTTACCATCATTGAATAGATGGATTGATAGGAAGCTTGGAGGCAAAAAGGTTACCAGTGTAGTGAGACAATATCCTCCCATATGTTTATTTTTTTAAATCTAAACTTAATATTTTAAATTTTATAACATTTGTTTGAAAATTTTTCAGTTATACTTTGTTAGATTTGTAGTGAGACAATATCCTCCCAAATGTTTATTTTTTAAAATCTAAACTTAATATTTTAAATTTTATAACATTTGTTTGAAAATTTTTCAGTTATACTTTGTTAGATTTGTAACTTTAAGACAACCTCTCATAAATTTCTTTATAATTTGATTTTCTTATGTATTTAAATATTGCTACGGAGTGCAGTTTATGTTCAGTGGCAGAAGTACATGTAATTTGAATTTCTCTTTGCAACAGCCTATTAAAAACGTGCATGTAAGTTTATTCACACCTCAAAGGAATTATCTTTTGCTATTTTAAATTATGTGTGTGTTATCAGGAAATGACTATCTTAGATTTTTTTCCGGGTTAATAGCTTTTCGTGTGAACCCAGTGACTCTCAAACTAGACAAGATGAAAGGCTGTCCATCCTAATTTTGGTCCAGCGATTTTCTTGTTAAATTTGGACACGACAGCCCATCGTAGACCTAGGGGAGGTGTAGAGTTTGATTAAATGTGCGTGGACAAACAAGAGTCCTGAAACGCCTATTTTAGACTTTTGTGTGGTATTATTTTCAAGCGACGCTGCCAACTATACTTTGACCAGATGAGTATCTATAAGGGCTTACGTGAATATTTTATAATCTACTAATGAATTTGTGGTTATATTCAAGAGTCTAACATCTCTGTGGAACTTGTTATTAATAATTTTGGAAATTTTACGTTGTCTCATCTACCAAGAACATAACTAGTGGTCTGGGAACTCATAGTTTCATCATGCACGCTAGCCGAGGTGTAATAATTATCTGCGTATTAATTAAAGACTTTTTAAAGATTAGACGAAGTAGAAAATGGTAGCTCATTTCAATGTGAATAATTTCATTAGTGACTTAGTTTTTATTAATAATGCGTCCCAAAAACATTCAAGTTTCTATTTTGACAAGCCACTGTGTAAAAAATATGCCATCTAAAATTTTTTCATACAGTAAATAGTACTCATAAGTAGTGTCTACAAATTACACAAAATTTCGTAGGCTGTTTGTTGCCTGGTGGAGAATTTCGTACAGGGAAATACATGTTAATGAAATTCTATTTTTTGAAACCAACTTTGAAGCTATAAACTTTAAATAAAACCTACGTGTGAAAAATGATACCCTCAATCTGTGTACTGTGACAAATATAACACTAACATTTTATTTAATAAATAAGTGGTCTTATATTTTTAGAAAAAAAATCATACATTAATGTTACTAAAGGCTTCGATGTCAAATAAGCACGTGTATTTCAGCTATAAAAAAAAGTTCCTGGTGGTATATACCTCTTTAATAGGAAAGTCACGGAACCGAATTTCATTATAGGCCATTCATGGTAAAGTGAGCACTTTTGAAGCCCTAGTTACTTTTTTATTTCAATTGATTTATATCCTTCCACCACTTGTTAATGTGAACTCTGCCATGTGCGTAATAATTACAGTGTATACTTTCACCATACCCAAAACCAAAAGTCCGAGGCCACAACGAAATGTATTTGTTGGTTATAATGTCTGATAAACAGCTTCAAAAAGTGCTCACTTTACCGTGAACGGCCTATAGCATGCATTTTCCTACAGGAAAGGAGAGACTCGCCCGCAAGAGCAGCAGGCCGACGATGGTTCCAAGGCCGAGTATGCTGTCCCACAGCCGCACCTGGGTGATGTTGGTGAAGAAGCTGATCCACGTGTTGAGGAAGTTGTCTGCATTGCCCGGGATGCCCAGCAGGCTCTTGAGCTGCGAGGACGCTATGGTGATGGCGGCCGCCGCCGTGAAACCCGCCGTCGTCGGTATCGAGATGAAGTCGACGAGGAAACCTGCTCACCAACAAGTCGTTTACGTGCTTAGTTAAGCAGACACTTAGAATAGCACGTTCGCAGCTAACTCTACACTTTTAAAAGCCATGCTTAGATGTGCGCTCTTTTATGCACCTTGCTTATTCTCACACCATATGTAAATAACATTGCTAGCGCCTCATCACTTTATTAATGCGTCGGTCAAGCAAAACTGTGAAATTACAATAAAAGTATATGTTTTAGAAATGTTCCTATCCTTAAAATTAAATGTGGACTAAAATAACAAAAAGCAAAATTACTTCCGTATTGGAAATGTTTACCTAACGCTTATAATTCAACGTTAACGCTTGAAGCTACTTTCTTTCCGCTGCCGTTACCAACTATAATGTACTGTGACATTTTCCAAAGGCTGGTTTCAAAAGTGCTTGATTAACCGTGACTAGCCTATACTTAGTATAAGTAATGATGTCGCATAGACAGCGTTATACCGAATGCCCCAAAATAATGTTTACATTATTCGCACGTTATTAACAGAGAAACTATTAAAGATATCCTGGTGGAACTGCGTGTGTTTGACTTCACAAGGACAACGTTGGTTATATGCGAGAACGTGTAGCCATTCTGCTATTGTAAGTTCCATTTTCAGCCACGAGCGGCAGCACTGCCATTTTAGAGGGCATGGTAGAGGAGAGACAGTTTTTTTTCCGAACAACGTAAGTGAATTTTGAAGTCCTATCGGGATTGTGAGAACATAATATGCGCAGAGACGATGATGGCCATATATTCCACACTCTGTCACCATCACGTTTAACAATGGTACGATTGGGTAGTAAGTTTGGACGTAACTGTGTGCGATGTGAAGAAAGGCCTGTGCAGCAGGAAGAGAACGACACCGGAAGTAGGAAGCGTATGGGTTGTAATCAACACATTTACACTTTCCCCCGGGAAGTCTAGGTTCGTACGGCAAGCTACGCGTGATTCAGGTGTCAGGAAATGTAGTGTATCATATTCTAAAGCAAGTACCACGCTATGAACGAAGACGGGATACAGAGGATAGTTGGGTCGAATGTCGTGAGTGGGTTGTGAATATGTGCAACGACAGCAAACATTTTACTGGCGTGACTGTATGGTCCGATGAAGCAATCAAAATTGAATGGAACTGTCAACTGCCATAACTTTGAGTACTGGGCCGATGAAAACCCCCACATTGTGGTAATCTTCTTGGGTTAACAGTTTGGTGTGGTATGTCAGCCAGAGGACTTGTGAGGACATTCTTATATGACGGAACGCTGACAGGTGACAGTTACCGTATCCTCGAGACGTGCGGTCACTCTTGGGTGAAATATTTATTGGGGGGTGGATAGGCCGAGGAGGAAGAGTTGGGTATCCATCCAGATCTTCCAAATTAACACACTGCAAAGAAAAATTTGAAGTAAAATTCTCTTACATGTGAGGGAAACTAATTACCTCTGCGTGCAAGGTAAAATTGCCTCTTAAATGTAGAGTAAATTTACATAACAAGTAAAAGTACTATACCCTAATCGTACGGAAAAGGTACCTGGCAAAAGTGGTGGGAAAATCCCATACAAGTAATAGAAAATTATAGTAAAAAGTATCCCGGAGTATTAGTACTGTTAATTTTTTTATTACCTATATCCTCTGACGAATAGTAACCGAAACCTCAACACTTAAATCATCTCGACACTTGCTGGTAGATGTGAGCGAACAATGGTCCTGTATCACGATAGGTCGATGCGCTATCCATTACACCACGACGACAGCGTGGCAGCGACACTGAATATTAGCGTGTTAAAAATGTTTCTTCCGCCCATACCCCCACTAAGCTGTTGAGAAAATGCTGAAGAGATGCACACGTCGTATGATAATTTTCCCATCCATTTATAGGATTTTCCACCGCTATGCACGTTAATTTTACTACAGAGTGCGGTAATAATACCTTACATATAAATAGCAATGTTGGGCAACTTGCATGGCTAAATAAACATTAATTTTAAGGTAAAAAATATATAAAATGCAATTATGAAATAGCTACAAATGGACGAGGAGATCTACGCGTCGTAAGGTTATTTTCCCATCCATGTATGTGATTTTTCAGTACCATGTACGTGAATTTTACTCCAGAGTGCAGTAATTTTACCTTACCCGTAAGGAAAACTACGTTTCCCCCCACAAGTTTGTGAATATAACTTTACACTTGTCAGATAATTTTCCCATTATCTTTTACAGTGACAACGTTACATTTTTATCTGTGGGGAACTCTGAAGAACACTATTTACGCCACAAAGGCACAGACACTGAGAGCCACGTGAGTCACGATTCTGGCCGCTTGTGAATCCACTCCCATGGAAACCGTAGCTACCATTTGCCATTCTGTTCTACACCGTTACAGACGATGTCTTTCTGTTGATCGCGGGCATTTCAAACCATTTTTAACTGTCTTTAACATTCGCACACCCCCAACGTTGTCCTTTTAGCGTCAAATACAAGCAGTCCTATCGCACTGTCTTTGTATGAGTTTCTCTGTTATTCTCGTTCAAAGAATGTACATAAACATTAGTTTGGGACATCCGATATTTAAACTTTTCGGTGACCTTCCTCGCCGAAATAGCCAAGGTGCTTTCGGGTACGGAAATTTCAACATTTAATCCCGGCCGATTCAGCCACGAATGTCTGTCCCGTTTTTAGATACAGTTTAAATTTTACTGAGCCGTCGCACGATTAGCCTCGCGACGTAAGACGAGGTGTTAAAAAATAATCATTAAAAATAATTTCATTGTTTTTACTTCACGAATATAAAAAATGTGAAATAGAAAATAAATATTTTACTATTTTAAAAAGTTTGTTTCCTTGCTTCAAGCCATGACCCATCCCTCCCAGCTCCTGTTTTTCTGAGACCATAGACTTCAGATGAGATATACCGATCTCGCTGGTTGCGCACAGCCAATCTCCGTGTCCCAACATTGAACTGTTTTTCTGCCAACACGTCTAGCGAAAACGACATGGTTTGGATTTTAGGTTAGATAACTGATTTGTAAACAAATGGTTTGAAATGTATGTATACTCCCTCTAACCAATTTCTAAAGCAGTTTGATTAAATTCGAATTGGTGAAAGTATTTTATTCATTCAATAGTGCTTCTGATTTAATAATTAAGATATAAACAAACACTTTCATCACTGTTGACCATGTGGCTTTGACAGTTGTGTTCCTTTGGGGTAGGTCAATGTTGAACACATGCGCAGGAGACGAATACTTCATCTATCTATGTCTGAGACACCTGCTCCGTCTCTAACAACCTCACTGTCGACGGGACGTTAAGTCTATAGTCTATTCGTGGTTTATTAACACTTTTTGAATCACATATTTGAAAAATCGCCCCATGTAAGTTGTGTTTGGTTGTATCCTAAATATGCCAATCTCAAGTACTTTATACTTCCGCCAGCATAAAAGTTCCTTATTTTTACTTTACTTGAACTTTTGCTCATCTTTTATCTATTAATTATAATTTTGGATTTATTACTAAAACGAATAAAAACATGGGAGAAAACCGGCCTCCCGTGGCGCAGTCGGTTGGTGCCCCATCGATCTGGGGTGCGGGAGGCTCTGGTTTCGAATCCCCGGTAAGGCACGGGTGTTAATTTAAGTTAGGTTCCCCTAGTCTGTAAGCCATCCCCTGCCAAGCTTCCAAGCATAAAACCGAGGGACGTTAAAATGTCCTTTACAATTACAACAGGGAGAAAATAGGTGTGTTGTTAATGCCTAGTACGAAATAGTTCTCATGCAAAATATTATCAAACTGAGTGCGCGTGAATATGGTGCGTTGTCCCGTTGGTCTAATTTTCAACTGAAGGTTTAGCTTTACTTACACTAGGCGGAGGAATAGCCTGAAAGTAGAACTTCAGCAGGGCTTCAGAAAAGTTGGAAGTAACCATTAATGGACTATACCCACTCTTACCTTGTTCCGAGGCATATATTTGCGCCGTCGCACCTAACTTTGATCGGTGTGGCTATTTACGAACTTTTTCGGCTACGATGATTTTTACAGGTTGCATAAAGTGTTAGGGTAACTAGTCCATATACCAATTTGCAGTTAACTGTTGCCGAAAAAAAAAAGTTTTATAATAAAATTAATGAATTTGTTTAACTGTATACACGTAAAATACAATCTAGAAATAATAACGCGTGGTAGAGTTTCAACAACTTAATACAGGAACTTCGCGTTTTTAAATATATTTATCTGAAGTAGTGATTATCGTTGTATGCGTGTTTTGTGAATTAAACTGCTTAAATTTCAATTTTCGTGATAATGCTGCCACAAATCAGATTTTGATATTCTATACATCGTAAAGCAACATAAAAAATTGCTTATACAGAATGTTGTGGAATTTCATGTTAATACTTCGGGGAAACATTCCTCACATCTGGAGGATGAAAAAATGTTATATGAACATAGGTCCACAAACGCTTCGTTTCTTTACTACAGCCCGTAATACATAGCATACGTGTATAGCCCGCGGGCTAAATCATGGTAGTGTGGAATACCATTACTGCGTTCGTTTGCATGATACACTGCACCTCACACTACGGCACTTCACCTAGAACAGTAGGAACTGCACAGGATTTAGTTACACATGTGTGAAAGCTTATCGTCGGCATTAAAGGAGATGTTTAAAATGCCCTCCATCAGCTCGAACGCATGCATCAACCCGCCGTTGCATGGTCACCCGGATGCGTTGATGAATCCCTGGAAAATTCCTGATAGTTTCGCAACCCACCACAATTTTGGTTATGGAGGGTGCCCACATCGTCCATTGGGGTTGCATACACAAATGCCTTTAAATGTCCCCACAAATAAAAGCCTAGTCGATTCAAAACAGGGCTCCTCGGGGGCTGGTATGGGGCTGACAATTACAGCTGCGATGGCATTCCACATTAATATGATCCAGCCCGCGGGCCATACACTATACGTTATGTATTAAGGGATGCAGTAAAGAAACGAAGCATTTGAGGACCTATGTTCATATAACATTTTTTCATCCTCCAGATGTGAGGAATGTTTCCCCGAAGTATTGACATGAAATTTCGCAACATTCTGTATTAACGTGGTATTTTTAATTGAAAAATTACACTGTAATATGTGATTTTTGTTAATTATTCGATATACAAGTAGACGTGAGGTTATTGTATATGGCTAAATCACCAGAATTTTTTGTCAAGTAGAAAATGTTTTTATACCTCCCCCCCCCCTCCTCAACCCCACCCTGTTTTGCATATCAAAAAATCTTAATTTCTTGAGTTCGACTGTATTTTTATTTGAATACCGTCCACGGATTCTGGATAAAAGAACGTCACTCTAACTTCTGTAAATTTCTCACTGGCGAACGAAGATCTTTTATGGAGTGTGAATTTAAACGACGGAATTTTTCATTTAATCATTCATCACTAACGTGAACTCGTTAACAGCTATTTATTAACATCTTGTGACGTCTAGTAACCGCAAGGCGATATTCGAAGTTCTTAATGAATATTCTGCCAAGTAGGCTTATGTTGTTTTGTGGGGAATTCCGATCATGTGGCTAGTAACAGATAATTATAACGAATTAAAAACAAACTAAACAGCGTGCCAACTGAAACGTATTAGCTGGTTATCATGTGATTCTGACAGGTTTAGCTGCTGCAGATCCCTAGATTACTCATAATTCTGTTGGCGTTCTTCCGAGAGAAAAGCCACATTTTCAATTGCAAAATCATAGAAATTACGGCTATGTAACCCCCTAGGTATTAATTGATTTCCAAAATAATTCGTGATTTGTGTGTTAAAACTTTTCAGTCTGGTGTTAAATGATTGTCAAAGAATTTAAAGGGGAAAATATTTACAAGGAAAGGGTTATATGTTGGAACTCTTTCATACGCGTAAATAACATGCCGTCTCGATTACTGTTAGTTTAGAGTATTTCCAGCGCTGGTTTGCAAGACGTGGCAACTGTTCATGCACGAAACAAGTAACAATAATTACAGAGAAGCCAATAGTTCTTATTATTCACATTATCTCCAGGATTACATCCGTAAATTTAGCAGTCCCGCAACACTTTTACTTTTTGAAGGTAGTTGAAGGGGACAAAATACCGGTACTTATTTCGTAATTTAATTGTGTAAAATAATGAGATAGTAACATGCTGCAACACTGTTATCTTATATAAATATATATTATTAATATACTAGCGGTATATTACATATTTTACTTTAATAACTTAGCAACTGATCTGAACAACAAACAAGCACAGCGAGTTGTAGGCAGACAGACGCCGGAACAGAAGACACACTGTACAAAATAATTTGAAAAATACCTGACAAGTGTAGGGTAATATTCGCAAACTTGTGTGGAAAACATAGTTTCCCTTACGGGTACGGTAAAATTGCCGCACTCTGGAGTATAATTCACGTACATGGCAGTGGAAAATCCCATACATGGATGGGAAAATTCCCTTACGATGTGCGGATCTCCTCGTCCATTTGTAACTATTTGATAATTGTATTTGATATATTTTACCTTAAAACTAATTTTCATTGTTTAGTCATACAAGCTGTCCAGCATGGCTCTTTGCATGTAAGGTATATTTGCCGTACTCTGGGGTAAAATTCACGTACATAGCGGTGGAAAATCCCATAAACGGATGGGAAAATTACCTTACGACGCGTGCATCTCTTCAGCATTGTCTCAGCGGCTGAGAGGACAGGCGGAAGAAACAATCCTTTAACACACTAATATTCAATAATATTGTCGCGCTGTAGTTGTGGTGTAATGCATAGCGCATCGGCTTGTCGTAATAGAGGACCATGGTTCGCACCCACCAACTAGCAAATGTCGAGGATTTTAGAGTTTACGTTTAGTTTACTATTCGTCAGAGGATATATGTAGAAATAAATTAATAGTAGCAATACTTCGGGGTATTTTTATATATAATTTTATTATACTTGTATGAGATTTTCCCTTACTTGTATGGGATCCTCCCCCCGACAGGTGCTCTTTCCTTACGAAATAGTACGTTACGTGTTACGTAATTTTGCTCTATATTTAAGAGGTAATTTTACCATACATGTAGAGGTAATTTGATTCCTTTACATGTAAGGGAATTTTAGCTCAAATGTTTTCTACAATAAAGGTTGTTGGTGGGGGTTGGAGGGGTGCGCTGCAGCGTTACCATTTACTACAAAACAGGTAAGTTTGAGTTTCTATTTTATTGAAAATTGTGTCATGGTGGTAGTTTGTCATCCGAATATTTTAATTTATAAACGCATCCCGTCTGTCTGTAAAATGACGTGTCAACTGTCATTTTCAAACAACGCTTGCGCGACATTAACACATCATAGATTGTCGGTCGTGGTTCTGTTTCCCTACGTTCACTTCGAAATAAATTAACTATAAAATAAACCTTTTAAAAAAAACTTTTATTTATAAATGCACTAATAGGAGAATAATAGTTATAGCTATTAGTAGAACTCTTAAGACGTGGTCTAAAAGCCGTAATACACTTTACTACTAATTATTAAGTTTATATCAATTTATATTTAATATATAAAAGTTTGGCGCAATATAGAACGTATACCTCATTTGCGTAAGCGTAGTAAGCACATATCTCGAGTAAGAATCTTAACTTTTCCCAATATAGAATGTATACCTCATTTGCGTAATCGTAGTAAGCTCCTATTGTGCGTAAGGCTGTTAACTATTCGCAACATAGAACATATAACTCATTTCCACAAGCGTAGTAAGAAAATATCTTGTGTAAGGTTCTTAACTATTCGCGCCAAGCTTTTATACACTAAATATAAATTGATATAAACATAATAATTTGTAGTAAAATTTATTATGGTTTTTCCACCACATCTTACAAGTTCTACTAACTAGTGTAATTATTTATCTCTTTTTAGTGCATGTATAAATAAAATGTTGGTTTTGAAATGTTTGTTATAGTTAATTTATTTTCAATTTTTATTCTCAACAATTTTTTTGTTATTATATATGTAGACTATTTATACATTCATTTATACATTCGTGAGACTGAAAAGACTAAAAAGTGAAGTTAAACACTGGCGACCCGACGAACAGTAATGCGCTGCAGGCAGACTGTACGCCAGTTCAGTGTATCAAGGTATAAATGAAGTCTTACACACGCCGTACATACAAACAATGCAAGTTAAATAAAAGATTGTAAACATAGTAACTATTGATTGGAAATGACATTGTGCCTGCACAACATAATAAAAAATTCTTAAAGAGGTGCCTAGACACTGCATCTAGCCGCGTTCCAGCTCCACTAAACCCCTGAGTCTCGTACAAGAGCTTTATGATCTCGGAAACGATTTCTAATAGAAGTGTCCTAAATTATTAAATATCAGCTGTTCTTTAAAGCGGAGAAAAATTATGGCAAATGGTTATTCTCTTGTGTCTGTAAAACCATGAGCTTTGAATCCAAATGTTTAAAAGGCTACTCTGATGCTTGTATATGTAGCTTAAAATTCGTTTAACATGCTTTTAATACAAGCAATATTCATACTTTGCTGTTTGATCTTTTCAGATGGTTTGAACTGAACTTGTATACGACGATAGTTCCCCATAAAATACCTGTACTAGAATTATAACACGTGACAAAATTAATTCTAAATTGTTTGTTATTATTTTTTGGGAAATAATTATGAACGGTATTATTGGTTGCATAATATTTTAATGCTGTGTAAAAAAAGTACAGGTCCTCTCCTTTGACACTTTGTATTTGTATCTGCACCTTTATATGAATTAGTATTTATGTATCTGATGGTGTGGAAGAAAAGGTCCAACGGCTTTACGTCCACTGACGACCGGTTAAAATGAAGATGCTTCGCGGAAGGTGGACGGGGGGGGGGGGGGGAGGTTTGAATAAGTTTACGTTTAAAAAGAGAACAGTGTGGGATAACGTTGGTAACTTACCGGATCCAGCCTTTTATACATGGTTTATTTTGCATTGGTTGTATGCGTTTTAAATGGCGGAATAAAATGATTTAGTTTGAGACATATTCAAAAGCCGGCTAGGCTTCTGCTTCGTGTTATATGTAGAAACTACGACAAAGGCTTTAAATAAGACGTTTTAAGTCTGTCTGCTAAACCTCCAGTGATACAACCATGGTTCATGGTTCGTAGATTAAGTGCAGTGTACAAAGAATACCACTTTGACGTCAGTTATTTTATCGTCCGCAAGGTGGCTTTAATAAAACTCGTAATACCTTTGGATTATCAACATCAGAACAAAGGCAAAAACTTTAATTCACGCTTTGGGAAGTGTAACAATGAAACATCTCAATAAATCAAGCGATTATACAAAAGCCTTGGCAAAGCTGCAACGAAATAAAGTGTTCTACAGTAAATATTTTGCTAACACGCCAGATTAGGAATTTCAAAAGTTACTTCGGTAATTCGATTTCTTGACCGAATAAATGGAATATTTTCACTACTATTATCAGAATGTGCACTTGACTTCCTTCTGGGATTGAGATGTGTCATGGTGTTGCAATAACTGGCGTTTTGCCATACTTTGTTCAGTTTTGAGTGACCTTGAAGATTCCTCGTGAAATATACTGCGAAGCGCCTGTTACTTTGCGATGCAGCTCCAGCTAGGATGCCAAGATAACCAAATAGTACACTGGTTAAAATATTTCCTTTTCAATTAATTTACATAATGTCCTAATTCCTCAGATTAACAATAGTAATTATATCTGATCGAATTACGTTTCCAGTATGACCCTACTGAAAATAAATCCGAAGTTTATTAAGAGGTCTATGGCTAGAACCAACACCGCCTAACTCGAGTAGAGACATGTAGACGTACGAATTACTGAGCGATTAAGCACTTGTGACTTATAAATATGAAGTTATGGCGTAAGGCAGTGGCCTCAGAGTTAAAAACACGCAATCTACGTGGCCGCAGTCACGCTGATCAAGAGGTTCGTGTTACGAATACTAAATAATACATCGATGTGATTCAAGTACTCTAAGGTTGGTTTGGTGCGTAAATCACGCCTGATTTGCATACTGGCAATAAACAAAGCGGGAGCATTAAAAAATGCATTTAAAAATAGTTTAAGACATTTTCCCAGGCTGGGACATAATTAAAATCTTTCAGAAGAAAGCTGCTACACTGGTGTTCAAAATTAAATCAACATACATTAGTCCCTACCGTTATCATTTTACCACAAGATAGTATCGGGTGAGAGTGAATTATAAAGTATAAAACCAAGTGTAGGCTGTTCACGGTAAAGTGAGCACTTTTGAAAGCCCTGCTTAAGATCTACTTGTATGCACATTGTGTATTCTTCCGTCTTATGTAATATTAATATTGCCATGGGCCTCATCGCTTTATTCATACATTGGACAAGTGAACCTTTGAAATTATTAGAAAAGTATATATTTTACAAATATGCTCATTTTTACACATCGTTGCATAAAAAACAGAAAGCGAAAAAAAAATTTAAGATGTCAAAAATGGTTACCTAACACTGTCTATTCGACGTTAACATATGGAACTACTTCCATCCATCGTTACCAACTTTACTGGGTGCACGTCACTCAAGGGGCCCGTTAAAATACACGCAGGTAGGGGCAGTGACTTTTTTCTAAGGTTGATTTCAAAGGTGCTCACTTTATCGTGAACCGCCTTTAACAAGAAATTACTGATACCTATAACTAATGAACCTACTTTCCTCTACGTGGGTGAAAATAATTTTCAATTAACTTCTTACAGGCTTAGATGGCAGGCAGGCCTTCGCGTCTTGTTGACAGCAATATCATGAGAGATGAAACCAGAAACATAAGCAACAATAGCGAGGCAATTAAAAATACACACGTGTCTTACCCGGGACTCGGAACACAGAAAACCTCGTTCAATAAACTAGCACGCAATCAACTGATTTACGGAGCTCGGATACGGAGCATCCACTTCGGATGAAATCAGCCTAATGTTTAGAATGATAGGTTTTGCTAACATGAAATATGTATACAGTGTTATCATTTTGAAAACGAGACTGAGCCAGTCAAAACACGTAAGTTTACATGGCCTACCGTAGCACTACTTGTGTGAAGAATCTGGCGGAAATCGGTCGATTGGTCCCTAAAATATGACATAGGAGCTTTGTTTTCTTATTCGGCGCTATCTTACAAAATTGCCTTAAAATTTTTTCTGTATACTCTGGTTCAAATAGATACTGTCGGCATAAAAATATTGATTGAATTCGGTTAGACTGTTAAAAGGATACGACAAATTTATCAGAATATTTATATGGCCACCATGTTAAAAATCAGTGTCAAGTCATGCAACTTTACATGTCCTCCTGTAGCACTATTAGTGTGCAAAATTTGGTAGAATTTAGTTGAATTGCTTAATAAATGTAATTTACTAACCTATGTTATTTATGTTAACGCCATTAAAAAACGCCTGCCGCAAATTAAAACATGTTAGTTTTCATACCCTACAGTAGCACTACTTGCATCTAAAATTTGGTGGGAATAGGTTGATGCTCCTCGATATGTGGCACAAAACTTTTTTTTCATGTGACTGTCTTGATAAATCGAGGACCAAAAGGTTATATATTAGCGCACTCGATGAATAATAAAGATACTGCTAGTATACAAATTTAAGTTAGAATCGGTTACATAGTTAGGCTAGAGAACACCACGCTAAAATGTTTTTATAGCCGTCATTATGAAAATTAGTGTCAGACGGACTTAAAACATATAAACTAAAATAGCCAACCATAATTAAACTTTTTTGCCAAGTTTGGTACGGATCGGTTGAACGTTTCCCAAAATATGAGAAAAAATCAATTTTTTCATATAGGGCTCATCTTACAAAATCGCGGGATAATGAGGCTCTGTATAGACAAATTTGATACTTTTTTGCCAAGTTTGGTACGGATCGGTTGAACGTTTCCCAAAATATGAGAAAAAATCAATTTTTTCATATAGGGCTCATCTTACAAAATCGCGGGATAATGAGGCTCTGTATAGACAAATTTGATAGTTGTACTATAGACACTGCAGGTATACAAAATTAATTATAAATTTTATTAGTAGATATAACAAACTGAGCTAAAATATTTATATGGCCGCCATTTTTAAAATAAGTGCCTGGCCCACTCAAAACATTTAAATGCACATGGCCTGCCGGAGCGCTACTTGTTTGCCAAATTTGGTGGGAAACTGTTGGTTTTTACAGAGAAATTACATAAAAATTTTAATTTGTCAAGTCCTACACAAAGGATATTTTGTGTATACACACTTCATTGTTGTAATATAGACTGTCAGCATACAAATTTAAGTTGGATTATATTACATGGTTTCGAAGATATAGCATACTAAACTAAAAGTTGTATCCGACATTTTGAAAATAAGTACCTGGCTTACTTAAAATACCCAAGTTTGCATCACCTGCCGCAGTACTACCTGTTTGCCAAATTTAGTAAGTATCAGTCGATTGTTTCCCGAGATATGACTTAAAAACTTTATTTATTCGCGTGGCAGCGAAAAGAATTGGGTATGCTTACGTTTTGGCACTACTTTCAGGATTCATTTTATAAATAGATATTCCTGTATGTAGGGCCGCACTTTTCATAATGCTAAATTCCCCTGAATCACAGCTTAAAAGTGGGATGTACCTGCGCGTCCAAGGTCAAGAAGCGAGGGAGCGATCGGACGACACTACCACGCACAACTAGTGCCTCGTAGCTCCTACGCGCAAGGCGTGCAGTGTTTCCGTCGTGACGCTGTACTGTGCAAATTCGATCGGGAACAGTGAGGTTTTATTACACGCGATGAAAGACCATAGATTAAACTACGCCCGTATCTTTGTGCTTTTCTCTTGCCGCTTAAGGAAACTGCATAGGCAAGCTTTAAAAATGCGATATTTGACAATTTTCACGAATTTTTTTCTTACTCTTCACATGTAAAAAGTAAAAAAATAGGGGCATATATTACTTTTTTTTTTAAATCTTTTCTGACACAAACTCGTATTTACATAACATTTATTTACCAAGATACATGTATTCGCGCAAACAACTATTTCACAAAAAATGTTTCCGTACATCCTACTCTTAAGAGCCGCCCGAATCTCTTCACTCACGCCTCCTCCCCCCCCCCACCCCCCCACTCTTCCTATCTATCTTTTTCTACACCCTTGAGCACGATACGACAGTGCAACACGTCTGAGCACGAAGAAATTTTTTATATTTTGTACTCACAACACCTCGGCGATAACTGTCCAAAGTGCTGTACTTGACTGCTGGGAAAATACTAAAATGGCAAGTCACTTATATATCACCCAGTACTTACGGATAAAGCGAACGATTGTTTGCTTTCGGCGAAATTTCAATTGTTGAAGAAAATAACGTATTCGAAAACAAACCGGAATACGATTTTGTCGCCATGTCAATTTGTTTATTGTTTGCCACAGAATATAATTATTAATTAATATTTATTCTGTAATGTTGTATATGGTTTCTTTGCGGCCCCGGACGAGCCCGACAAAACTAAAACTAAAAACAGAATCAACTTCTGTAGTGCTGTCGGGCTTGCGATTTCCTCGAAGTGACCTTGTTTTCTTTTGGCTGTCATAAATTTTCCGTCATGTCGGAGTTCTCGAGTCGGGCTCGTCGTACTGTTATGGATACAGCGTAAAACAGGTATAATAATTTTAGTGGCGGTAAGTGTAAACATTACACATTTAACAATATGTAAATACATGGAACCCCTGTACTTGTCTTAATTTTCTACAAGTTTTAGTTGGACGTGACCTTTTTGTTTTAAATATATAGTCACGGACATTATTATTTACGTTTCACACGTTAATTCCCGAAAGTGTTCACTCCATCAGTGAACCATCAGCAATATTAGTGTGAGGGTGTCCCTGTTGTGCGATTTGCAAATTGTTACACTATTATAAAGATTTTTACTATTATTGGAAGCTCTATGTAACTGCCCATACCTGAATAGATTTTTAACGGACGCACTAGCAAGCGTCCATGAAAGTTGGCAACTACGCACGAAGGAAAGAAAGTACTTTCATAACTTAATATTGAATTAACAGTGTTAGGTAAACAATTGTGATAACTTAAAAGATGTCTTTTTATTTCTGTGTTTATGCATATATGTAAAAAAAAAAAAACCAATTGGTAAAATATATTTTTCTAATAATTACACAGTTTCACTCGACTGGCGCATGAATAAAGCGACCAGGGCCACGGCACCGTTAATTTTACATACGGCGGAAAAATACACAGTGTACATACAAGTATAGGTTGTTCACGGTAAACTTAGCACTTTTGAAAGTCCTGTTTAAAATCTACTTGTATGCACGTCATGTATTCTTCCACCTTATGAAAAATTAACATTGCCATGGGCCAACTCACTTTATTTATGCGTCGGTCAAGTGAAACTGTGAAATTTTTAGGAAAGTAAATATTATACAAATCTGCTGATTTTCACACTTCGAAGCATTAAAAAAAAACATAAAGCGAAATAAATAATTTAAGTTATCACAAATGGTTGCCTAACACTTTTTATTCGACGTTAAGATATGGAACTATTTTTTCATCCATCATTACTAACTTTACAGGGAAAATGCCACTCAGTGCGCCCATTAAAATATATGCAGGCATGGGGCAGTGACATTTTTCCAAGGTTCATTTGAAAAGAGCTCACTTTATCGTGAATAGCCTTAAGATGTTAAGCAAGGCTTTCAAAATTGCTCAATTTATCGTTAACAGCCTATAAAAAGCCACCTGATGAAGTAATGGTTCAAGACAAACTACGGCGTTCCGAGTGTTCGGCGAGTGTTCTGATCTGGAGGTCCCGTGGCCGTCTAGGCGCTCGGTATGGCCAAAGTCGTTAATAGCGGCTTCGAAACTTCAGGTTCCAAGTTCGTGTGGGTATAGTTTTCAATGTAAGTTAAAGTTTCTGTAAGTCCTTTTTTAGCTTAAAAACGGGGATTATCAACGAGCTCAACTAAACAAATAAAATTACAGGCTGTTCACGATAAAATGAGCACTTTTGAAATCAACCTTAGAAAAAAAAGTCATCGCTCCTACTTGCCTATATTTGATCGGGCGCGCTGAGTGACATGCACCCATTAAAGTTGGTAACGATGGAGTGAAAGTAGTACCATATCATAACGTCGAATAAAAAGTGTTAAGTAGCTATTTGTGAAAACGTAAATCATTTCCTTCGCTTTCTGATATTTTTTTATGCATCGAAGAGTAAAAATGAGCAGAATTGTAAAATATCTACTTTTCTAATAAGTTCACTGTTTCCATAGATCGACGTTTAAGTAAAGTGGCGAGGCCCTTGACAATGTAATTTTACATAAGGTGGAATAATGCACAACGTGCATATAAGTAGATCTTAAAAAGGGCTTTCGGAAGTGCTCATTTTACCCTGAACAGCCTATAGTTGTTTATGAATTATTGTAAAGGCTGTTCGCTGTCAACTGAGGCACTTTCGAAAAACCTGCTTCGGATGCACTTCTTTTCCCATTTTTTTCCCCGCCGCACGCGCAATTAAATTCCCATGGACTCTGCCACTTTATTCGAGCATCGATCAAGTGAATGTTAAACATGAGTTAATAATATGTAGAGACATGCAAATTTCGTGTTATTATTAGGCATCAGGCTAAATTTCACAATACTCTCTGTACTGGACCAGGCGTCGTTTCTCCATTGGCTGCTGCGTAGATGTGAAGCCACGGCCTTGCCTACTGAACTGCACCTGATTAGGGCACACAATTGTGACGTATTCATTTAATGGCGCAGTGTTACCCAGAAATTGTCAGAATAAGTATAGTCCAATGACAAACGTTTGCAAAGGTACACGTGTTGTAAGTTTAATGTGTCCACAAAAAATAAAGCGAATTTTGCAGGTCTTTACTAACATGCCATTGTAAATAAAGAGGAAATAAATTCAATGAATTCGGTGTCCAGTATTTTAGACGTCGCACATTTATTAAGGCGTTAAAACGTGGAACTATTCTTCATAATTCGCTGCCAACTTCAAAATAAGTGTGTCAATCAGCGCACACGTTAAAAAGCATACATTTAAGTACACTGATGTTTTTTTGTAAGGTTGGTTTAAGAAGAGTTTAGTTAACCGCGAAAAAGTGTATTCGCAGCCATGAAGACGTACATAGATCGACAATCGCCAATAGAACTGTCAAAATTACATAGTGATGAACGTTGTCTTAAGTTCGAATTTTTTCAGCAGACAAGCTCTTTTATATTAACACACTACTTTAACTAACTTGAATCTATAGTAGTGGCATCAAAACTAGGTTACGGGAGTTGAACAAACATATCAAAGCAAACACTTAACGTAGACAGTATTCTAACCTCAAATCCTATACACGTTGTTTTAGACCGCACTTTTGGTGTGTGTGTGTGTGTGTGTGTGTGTGTGTGTGTGTATATATATATATATATATATATATTATATATATATATATATATATACAGTCCAATGTCAGATTATGGAGAGTGGTTAAGAGGAACCTTTCTATGCCACATTGCATTTTTTGTTTTTATAGCTGTTTATGTTTTCACAAAAGAAAATTCCAAAAGTACCCCAATACCCAACTAGCTAATTAATGATCTTGCAAGGCAGTACAGGTATAATGACTGAACTACGAACTCGTATTTACGTCACAATATTGTTTTTGTCAAATTTTGGCAGAATTATAATTGTGACGTAATCGTAAGTTCTTAGTTCCCTTGTCTTCCTTTGTCTGTACTGCAGCAGTACAAATACGATCAAGTGTTTGGGTATAGGGGCACTTTCGGAATCTCCTTTCTTTAAAATATCAACAAGCTAGAAAAGCCAAGAATCAAATATGGCAGGGGATTTTTTTTCCCCTTAGGGCACGGTTGCCGCGGTGGCTGAGAAGTTATACTGCTCGCCGTCCACCAAGGCGAACCGGGTTCAATCCCCAGCCCGGTCACTCCCGGATTTTCGCAAGTGGGAATCGTACCGGACGCCGCCGCCGGCCGGCGGGTTTTCTCAAGGGTGTCCCGTTTTCCCCGTCCTTGCATTCCGGCGATGCTTCATTCTCACCTCACCTCACCCTCATCGGCTCTCAAGACCTCGTTGCTAACAGCCGCGCAAATCCCTCTCAACTACACCTTCAACTCTTAGGGCGCAGCTGGGATGCGCGCTCTACGCGGCGTTCAGTGTATGCTCACCGAGGTGCAGCACGCCGAGCAGGAAGATGATGGACCCCGAGAGGAAGGCGAGCAGCACGGCGAAGTCATCGGTGTGCTGGATGACGTAGGGCTGGGTCAGCAGCCCCAAGATGGCGGTCGGCCCCACCGTCACGTCCTTGCAACTACCCACCAGGATGTACATGAACGACGACATGAAGCACGAGTATAGCCCGTACTGCCAACACACAACACACCCACACTTAAAGGAGACTCCCCCTAGTAAAAATAGTAGAAACAGCCATAAAAACATTCAGGGTTTGTTTGTGCAGTTTACTTAAGAGAAAATATAAATATACAAAGTGGCATCTGCAGTATAATCCACTGCCTTTCATAGCGTGTAATAATAGTAATTTACCTATAGTCCATTCGCTGTTTCTTCACACATTTTGAATCAGACCTTCAAAACATCACTCCATATATTACGTGCTCGGCTGTTTCCTAAATACGTCATGCATGTAACGTAAGTGTTTTGTAGGTACTTGTGTTTACATAAAAGTACCTTATTTTTGATTAAATTTAAATTTGACGTATAGTCATCTATAAATTATAATATACTAAGTATATTTAATTAGAATCAAACCAGAGCGAAAATAGGTGTGTTGGTAATGCATGCTAAGAAATAGTTCTTATGCAAAATATTATTACATAGAGTGCGCACGAATGCGGTGCGTTGCCCCTTTGGTGTAATTTTCTTGTCTTAGTTAATCTTCGATTGCATGGAGCGGAGGGATATCCTGATAGTAAAACCTTGGTAGGCTTCAGAAAAGTCGTAAGTAACCGTGAATGAACTATTTTCTACCTGTATTAATTCATATTAGTTATGAATGTAATATTGAAATTTATAGATAAAATATAAAATTGAATGTCAAATTTAACCAAAAATAAAATGCTTTTACGTTAATACAACTATAAAACGCTTGTATTACATGGAAATATTTATGAAGCAACCAAACATGCCATACAACTCCCAGGAACATCATAAGTTTTCGAAGAAATGTGGAGTTCTTTCCCCAGCTGCAGTTCATGTCTGGTACTCTCCCATCTCATGTCACCAACCTGTTATTCATTTAAGCTGGGAACAATCTATATGCATGTTCGTCGGAGAGGGTAGGTAGGAAAGTGTTAAGACACCGTGAATAAACTACATCTATGATTATTATTTCAATTATGCTAGGAAACATTTATTTAGTTATATGTTCATTGATTAAAAAGTTTTTTATGAACGTTTAAATCATTGCAATCCCTTAGAATGCAATGTAAATTTTCCCAACAATTTTTATAGCGTTTAACTCCACAATGAATGTATTGCAATACATTTAAGAATTGTTTTATATATGTCGCATGCATTTTGTAAAGTGCGAAGCCATTTTCGACCTAATACCACAAATTAATTTCAAAACGTTAGTTCCTAATAATTTCAAACAGTTTGTGCTTTCTTCTGCTAGTCTATGTAGCAGTCTATTTATAAATCCTGCTTGCATTTGCAGAGCAGGTGTTTGCAACGTTGGTAGCAAGGAGAAAATAATTGCGATAGCCAGTCTTGCCCGATTGACGTCCGTCACGTGTCACTAGTGATAAGGAATAATCACTTCCCTACAACTGGGAACTTTTCACGAGTATAGGCTGTTCACGGTAAAGTGAGCACTTTCGAGGCCCTAGTTACTTTTTCCTTCCTGCCATTTTTTATCCTTTGACCACCTTTTACGAATGAATATTGTGATGTAAGTAATAAACACAGTGTTCATATTACATCGCACTGGTAAGTTAACGCCTTGGCTAAAATAAAATAAATTTATTAATTGTTATTCCAAACGAGAGGACTTTCAAAAGTACTCACTTTACCGCGAACAGCTTTTACGAGCAAGCAATGATGCAAATAACAGACACACAGAAAAAGAAACTTGTAACACTCTGCACTTGAAAGGATACGAACGCACAGTTCGTTTAAAACTTAAATAAATCATGGATGTTCAATGATATATACTTAAAAATCAATGGCCGAAGTCATAGCTCGCTGTACAGGATGTTTCTAAATTAGGTCGATAAATTTCAGCTGCAGGTTTATCTCGAAAAAAGGTGAAAACATACCTATATACGACCTATGATATAAAGTGAATCCTAAATGTGGTACATATCTTTGAAGTTGGACGCGAATCACTAGCTTATTACTACTACTGGAAATGGAACACTGTGTTAATCCACATTTTAAATCCCATGTATACTACAGCGTCATGGAGATTAAGTAAAAATAGGGGCAGTAACCGTGATTGTAATCGTGAAATTATTTGGTGACAGCGACAGACAGGTATAGTGGTGTTTTTCTGATATTTATTCCATTAAACATTATCCAGACACTCAATGTTACATCACAAAAGATTTCTCCAATATGTGTAATAAACTAGTGTTTCAGGTCCATCATCAAAGATGTGTACCCTTAGGATTAACTTTATACCGTAAGTCGTATATGTTTTTCCTTCTTTCTTCGTGATTAACCCGCAGCCAAAGTTTGTCGGTCTAACTTAGTAAGTAAAGAAATTTGGTATAGCTCTTAACATCGAGGTATTGAGAGCCGATGAGGGAGAAGCAAAGCGAGTGTTAATCAGCGCCGGAATGCACGTGCGGGGAATAAGGAGTTCCCCGAGAAAACCCGCTGATCAGCGGCATTGCCTGGCACGATTACCACATGCGAAAATCTGGGGTTCTTTGCGGGAGGCGAGCAGTCTAACCACTACACCACCGCGGCCCCCGGTCTAACTTAGAAACACGATGTAGAAACAAATAGTGATAACGATACAGAGGCAAGAATAGGTGTAAGTATCATCACTTCATCAGTCACTCAAGGCGTATAATGATAAACGTAGTTGAACTTAAGAAGTTTCAAATCGTTCTGCTGCACTACAGAGGTATGAAAAAATAAAAAGTTAGTATTAAATAACCTAATTCGTTAACGGCAGTTGAGGTAGTAAATAGGACGTGCGTTGCTTGGAAACAGCAGCAGAATATATTTCTATATCATCAGGATGGTTTCCTCATCTACGTTTAAATATCGCAAAAATTGTTTCCGTGGCACAGGAATAAAGAATTGCACAATTTAATACAAATAAATAATCCAGTAACAAACTTTTTGGTTTGATGACATGCGTGAGTACTTATGAGTATCGAGATGGCTTACTCGTTTTTGAATGATGTGAAATATAGTTTGACAGCATCAACATTTAAATAAAACAAACGTATTTTATAGTTTTCGAAATAAACCAAATTTCTACCATCAATACATGCTGAAACAGCTTATTACATAGGTCATGGTGCGATAGCTCCTGATCACAGATAGCGGGAAATTGTTTTAACTACACTGGTGGAAAATGAAAAGTGAACACCACTAAAGCACTGCTAGAGGGCAGTACATGCAATGATTAACAATGAAGTGCTATGGACAGAGTAGGAACCGCGTACTAGTCATAACACCGCTGAGATCAATACAACTGTTGTTGACTCGGTGAACGAGTAGTCTGTTGTTTCAAGCATCGGCCTGTGTGTAATAAACATTGTAGACATGCTACGACGGCATAGACGACAACACTTCGTGCAAGTACCGGGCTTTGAAAGAGGTCGTATTGTGAGTTTGCTCGGTGGCCATTTCGACAAATTGCCCAACGCGTAGGACGTGAAGTGTCCCGCTGTACATCACTGGCGGTGCCGGTGGTCCAGCGATGGTGCACATGCTCGTCAACCTGGTTTCGGACGGCAGCTGCATACGGATTCCCGCCTGGATCGCCGCGTCAGACGAGCAGCCATTAATTCATTCAAGACTGCTAAGTAGAAATCCACAAACGGACATAAAGGTGCCGGATGCCATCTTGGGGAATAGTGTTTCACGCTAATTCCACCTGATGTTGCAATTGGTGAAAAAAGAAAATTACCTTCTTCAATTGTTCGCTCACAAGTCTGGCTCTCTTAGCAAAGCAAAAATTCCAAGCAAATAGTCTGCATCGCGCGATGTAGGTCGTTAGCGATGTCCAAAAGTGTAATAAATAAAAATGTCACCCATTTCTTCCTTTCGTAGGTTTAGTTGCGCATTTCCTATAAAGGAAACATTTATTCTATCCTGTCTAGGAATTTGCCGTATGGAACCAATATGTTCCTGATATACATTGAATGTCTGCATTATGGATACTCCGAGTTATTTATGATTTTTTCTCACAAGGGCGCTACATTTAATGTGTCAAGAGACCTGCTGTTACACACCCGTAACACGATCACACACACGCACGCACGCACGCACGGGCACGCACGCACAGAGGAGAGAGAGAGAGAGAGAGAGAGGAGAGAGAGAGAGAGAGAGAGAGAGAGAGAGAGAGAGAGAGAGAGAGAGAGAGAGAGAGAGGAGAGAGAGAGAGAGAGAGAGAGAGAGAGGAGAGAGAGAGAGAGAGAGAGAGAGAGAGAGAGAGAGAGAGAGAGAGAGAGAGAGAGAGAGAGAGGAGAGAGAGAGAGAAAATTGGGGACGATCTTTGTCTTTACATATTTTTCATCTTCATCCTAAGCTGCAACAATTTTCTTCCGAAACAATTTGAATTGGTTCTCCAACATTACACAAAATTTGGAAAGATCCTATTACCGAGTTCCACTATGTAATATTTTGCAACCAAATATTCCCAACATTCAGGTTCACAAATATTTATGAAGATTCTTCTATCACTATCTCAGGTTCCATTACTTCACGATACGACACACCCACTTTCGTTGTCTTTGTGTAGACACAACTTGAGATTGAGTTTCTCCTGAAAGTTGAGGTTTTCACTCTTCTGTAATATCACTGAACAAAAGTGATGTTTTCATCTTTCTTCCTTTGCTGTTCTTCAGTATATTTTATATCTATTATATTACTAAGTTCAGAGACGGATGGGAAGCGACAAGCTGAAAGGTCGTTCCGAATGCGCTAACTCCTAATTTGCACATACAAAGCACTTCCAACCCCAGTATTTCACATAATTTTACGTAATTGCCTTAAGGATTGTACGAACATTAAGTTGTAGGAAACACGTACTAAAGTGTTCAATGAAATGGAAACATCGAGGTGTATGATCTTGGTTTGCTTATGACACCGATCTAGGACAATAGAAGCGTGATGATCTGTTGACATGCAGTTATAGAAGAAGGTTACACTTTCCGTACGTACGTGATAATAAACCCTTCAAAAAATAAAAAAAAACATTTAAAGGGTATTAAAACTCGTTCCTCCCATCATATTCACTCGTCTCTGTTCCCAATTCAAAACAACGTTTTGAAAACAACCTTACTCGTCCCCCCCCCCCCTTTTTTTCCCTCCCTAAAATTTTAATGGCGCAGTAGGCACCCCCGGGACAAAAACTTGCGTTTGACAAGAATTTTTTTTTTTTTTTTTCACTACAAAGCAATACACGAGTCGGTACTTTTATGTACCTAGTCCTTACGAATGACACGAATACTTTTTTTTTGTGACAGTAATTTACAGTAAACAAATCACGTAGCCAAAAGAGTTCATTGGAACTATAGTTCCACAAATGAATAATTAATATAACTTTATTGAAAGAAGGAATACATTTTTGAGAGCGACGTGCTATGGTAATGGTTGTCGGGGTTCTAGCTCATTAGAAGCAAGAAATATCTCTTTCAGGACCACTGGTACAAAATTTGTCAGCATAAGAAAATCCACCAATTGATATGCAGAATATTAATAAAGCATTCCGCTCACGTTGGACAGTTCGTCGTCATGCCTCACAAAAAGTTGAACTTGCAGCCCACTAGGTATTACGTGCGTACGACCATTAAACTTCTCAACGCCTAACGCTTAGGAGTCGCAGATAAGCACTTTTCTAACACGGAGCCAATCAAAAACATACTTTTATTAAGGTAGTAACAAAACTGCACGATTATGGAAGCTTCCAAATAGGAAATAGTCGCGGATAAATCGCGGATACCATGGCTAGGAGGACCGTCTTTAGCCTACGAGGACGACGTTAATTGTGCAAATAAAAACATCGAGGGGAAAAAATTATACATAAACACAAAAATATAGTTTCATAAGACTCCGGCAGCATAGAGTGAATATGGAGTAGAGCGATCTCGCTGGCTGCGCAAATCAAATCTCTGTGTACCAACAGTCAACTGCTTTTCTGCCAACACGACTAGAAAAAACGGCGCGGAGTGGACTTGAGGTTACAAGACTTTTTGGTAAACAAGGGCTTTAAGAGATTTTTCTATTTCTCTAACCAATTCCTAATGTATTTTGATTTAATTCTGATTGGTAAAAGTATTCTATTAATATAAAAGTGCTTGTCATTAAAAAACTAAGATATAAACAAACTTGTTTATCAGTGTTGACTATGTGACTTTGACAGTTGTGTTGCTTTGGGCTAGGTCAGTGTTGGATACATGCGCATAAGACGAATAATCGGTTTACCTCATATTTAGTCTATATCTGGCACCGCCTATACGACTGATAAACGCTAACATCATTGACAGCCTAACACTGAAGAAGGCCCTAATGCAGACGTTCTCAGCGATCAGTTCATGGTCAACATAAATGTTCATATTACATTTGCCATCGTATAAAAATGTGCTAAGGAGATAAAGTAGAAACGAAAAACCTGCCGTACTTAATTAACGGGTTTGTGCAACTGAAACGAGGAATTCAGCAATAAAGCACTGATTGTGACAAAACAACGAAATATATAATAACTTATTACATAAAAAATAAAGTGCTGTGACCCCAATTTTTCGGCAGTATTAAAAAAAATTCTAATGTGACGGGAACCATTGTTTCCTTTTGTTTTTTATTTGTCGGGTGTTCCTAAAGCCCAAAGTACGGACTTGCCAATACATATTTACAGTGTATCCAAGTAAGGGACAAGATACCACTTTTAGTCCGTTGAGGAATGTGACCGGGTTGGGAGAGATCAGTGGCACATCCTGTTTCTAGAATCTAGTCGTTTGAAGGTATGTGCACTCAATAATGTGGAGGCACCACATCATACCCAGAAAAAAATTACAATACAGGTTCCAAACTACTGTTTTTCAATATATTGCACTTTAGTGTTTCTTTGCACGGCTGGCATAGTTCTCCGCAAAAACACACGAAACAGAGAAATACTACTGCTTCCAACTTTATACTACAATTTAATTTTGTTTAAAAATATAATGACTAAAGTTTAAATTTGGCTTGGCCTCGGACTCCGGACATTCGATTATTAGGACCCAAGCTCTATTAAGTAAGCTATCCTTATTCGCCCCTTGTGCCGAATCGTAATATCCGCTTAAAAGATTAATTCTCTTAACATGGCATTAGAAAGAAAAGCTGGAGGTAGGCACCTCAAAGTCCGACCCAAATAATATTTTACACTTGGTTTTTAACATCGTGTTTAACACGACTGAACATTTTTTAATGGTGTAGAACTGTTTATTTTGCTTTCTTAAATCGGATGTAGTGTTTTTTTCGATCATGCTACTATGTAGAAAAATCAAAGCAATAGAAGCCAAGTACCGAAACCACTTGACAGCACATCAATATACAGTATACCCCCGTAGGGCATTAACACAAGCGTCTGTTCTAGCATACAGACGATCGTACATGTGACGAATATCATCCTGGAGTGTTGTTTTCCAAGCCTCTTGTAAGTATTGTCGCAATTGTGCAAGGTTAGTAGCTGACATTACAGACTGGGTCAGACGTCGTCCCATCGTCCCAAACATGTTCAGTGAGTGAGAAGTCTGAGGATCGTGCTGGCCAGAGCAGTTTCACACCACGAAGAGCATGTCGAGTAGTAGAAGCAGTGCGTGTACAAGAATCGTCCTGCGGAAGCAGTGCATCATCCTCCTGTTGAAATAATCGCAGCAGAGCGGGTTGAACTATGTGCTGGATGTAGCGAGTACTGTTTAACGGACCGTCCACAAACACCAATGTTGAAAAGGAAATGTAGCTTATTGCGGCTTACATCACGTTGCCAGGAGTTGGGCCGGTATATCGGGGACGAATACACTCTAGAAGAATACGCTCGCCAAGTCGACATCGCACACGTATATGACCATCTCTTCATTGAAGGCAGACCCTGCTCTCATCGCTATACACAACAGAGCGCCATTCCATTCTCCAGGCGATCCTTCCACGACACCACAGGAGACGTGCACGACAGAAGAGGAAGCCTGGACAAAGACACACACACTCGTAGTTCTGCTGCAATTGGACGAGTCACAATGGTACGTGTGGACACCCGAGGTGTCGCCTTCGTCCTGATCTCTGCTGTGGGCGCGGTGCTGTCTGCCAGTATTGCCCTAACATTACGCCGATCTTGACGTGCGTCTCTACTACGCGGCCGTCCCGGACCTGGTCTACGAGTATGGGTAGGTTCAGCTGGACACCGCTGATAACGTCGCCACACTACAGATGCAACATGGCCAACATGTGCAGCAATCAGTCGATATGTCCATCCCGCCTCGCGAAGTCACACGATGCGGCCTTTCTCAGACGGCTGTAAATGCACGACATGGGCACGTGTCAGTCTTTGATGAATTGCGATAGCTTGACTGCTACACATGTACTCAACATTCAACCTTCCAGGCGCACATGATACTGTGTGGTGCGTTGCGGCTGTACACAGCACAACGAAGTGAATGTTGCAATGCCATCTGTTAGCCGATATCCTTGAAGCGCTCATCACTTTAACTACACTCCTGCAGCATACAACTATTGTACGCTTTTTTCCCCGTCAGTGTATATATATATATATATATATATATATATATATATATATATATATATATATATATATATATATATATATATATATCCAAGCTGCGGCTGGGATGGGAGACTCCATCACACAGAACCGAAATACTGCAGTCATTTTCTCCCCTCCTGAAAGCAGCTAATTATTTACAATAATGCTCTTTTACATGAAGAAATTAATTTAATTCCTTGCTTCATGATTATACATAATGATTATATTTTATTTTGATAACTCGCAATATATGTGATAATGACTCGAGGAACTTAATAATAACATTTCTTTATTACTGGCGCAGTTACGGCGTTATCGTTTTTCCTCATTCTTACACTGTACCATGGAATTTAACTTCATGTTTGTTTGCCTACAGAGCAGTAGCAGGCTTACTTATTATGCAATTAAGCTTTGCAAACACCAAGGAAGCTGCAAAACTTCAATAGTAGCTTACTAAACATGCTGTGTGAGCAAACAAACAACAGTTTGTACGAGCATTGTCAGTTTTCAAGCAGACATCGGTCCATGCCGAGACCTCGAAATGCTCGCGGGTACCTTATCAAGCAACAGACCCAGCCAGTATCAGTAGATATCACGGCGTGCTGCATAGGCCTGCACAAGTGTTATGCAGACAGGCGGAATGGTGCTTTAAATATCCCTAAAACATAGGCTATATAAGAAATTAGCTTTGTTACTTATGCGGCCTTAGCGAAATTAACACGTAGGTTTTATTTCCGTTAAAACTTCGTGTGAGTTCGCGTGCATATTAACTACAAAGTTTTGCGATAAAATACTACTCACTGCATCTTAACTGTGTATGAGAAATGAATCCAACGTAATATTGGTTTTTCTACGTGCTTTTTTTTAAAGCTGGACAGAACTGGTGCATTTCCAAGGATTCCTTAAAATCAAGCATAATCTTCATTACGTAAGTTCTAACTTTTGTTGAAAAATAATGTACCGTCAAGTTTTGGTCTACTTGCACCTTATTTATTTCAGTGAGTACAGTGTCATTCATAGCATTTCCGTAGCAGTTCACGTATCTTGTCCGCTCTAAATTCTGTCATATAAATTATTTTAACACTGGAATGACTAAGTTTAAAATGATCACAATCAAACCGTCACCCATGCACAGAATTTCCAGTTTAAAAGTTTCACTCGTTCATACACCAAATAAGAGATATATATAGAATATAATTGACATAATTACCTAAATGAAGTTTGTGAAAGACAGTGCTGTATTTGTTTATCTCATTTCGTAATTTGCACTAACCACAACTCTTCTGCTATGCCTGAAATTCCAACAAGAATAAAATAATTGTAAATGATTTTAACTCGTTCCTGCTGTAACCAACAATAGTTGGCTACAGATTCCAAAAATGACGTTATGCAGCAAAGGATAGCGAAATTTGAATCGCTCGTAAAAAAAGTGCAGAAAGATGTGATTTGTTAAGACAAGCATTTTCTACGACTGGCTCAAAAGTTCCTGCCATGTAAAATTGTTATACGAGAATATGGTATCTACACACTAATATGCAAGAGTTAAGGACAAGACAAGATTTCAATTGAAATGTGGCGAATCAGTGTTTTAAATAGGTGAAAAGCCTACCATGACACTATAATATCGTCGAGATGTAAAAGTATGGGAAATTTGAACAACACTAACCAAGAAAGGAATACAATGGATGCTCCTGGTCTTGATTCAAAAGTGAGTTCAGAGTAAAGCAAGCCTGAAGAGAGAAACGTCCTTGTGAGAGGTGACAGGCACGAAAATCCAGTCCTCTGTTGTCGATTACTGGTGGCGTGTAGAGTTTCAGTGCCGGGGAAGTCCTCATTTACACATGGTTGTGTGGGTAAAAAGACAATTCAAACTTTCAAACACAGGAAGGAATTCAAATGATCGACCACGTGTGTGTGTGTGTAAAATCCCATTTGAAGGTTCCGGTCCGCGTGAGCGCGTACTGAAATGTCAAAAACATCGACACACACACGTGTAAGATGAATAATGAATATTCAGCATGCCGGTTCAACTTCCCGCGAAAAGAGTACACTGAAACTCGCCTGAACGCAAACGATACCGATGACGGACGAGTCTGTGAATATATAAATAGTCTACCTATATAATAACAAAAAATAGGTGAGACTAAAAAGTGAAAAATAAATTAACTTTAAAAACCTTTTAAAACCAAACTTTTATTTATAAATGAACTAAAAAAGATAAAAATAATTTTAGGACTAACTTAACAAAACGAAAAAAATGCAATAACAAAACATAAACCGATTATTACGGCAAAAAATATTTATTATGGATTAAAATACAATTCAACATGACCATGAATATGCATGTCACCAGTCGTACCAACCAGCTTGCGATACAACCAAATCTGATCACCAAGTTCAAACTTCAGTTTCTTACGCGAAAACATGGAAGCGTTACCATATACGCTAATAACAGCAGTATTATCGATCTTCCCTTCATGAACAGGAAAAGTCTTCCAACATATTATATCACGAGAGTCAATGTCACTAATTTCCTTAGGCGCAGGATCCTTCTGAGTATGCGACTTCTTGAAGAAACACATTTCCAACAAACCACTACCTGCTTTAGAGGTTATGCCTTGAAGACCAAAACGGTACAAAAACGACAACAAAATGTAACCCTCTTCTACATCAACAATCTTAACAGTCCAAGACCTATCGTCCTTATTGACATCCTTACTGAAAGACAAAATATTTCGGTACACCTTCTTAGCATAATACCTAGACTTGCAAGAATGCCGAGGAAGCATTATTGATGTGTCTTCTCTACTGACACAGAGCGATATGAAATGCACGAACAAACTGCAACCTTTATATACCTCACGAACAAGTTACATCCAGTACATGGCCATAGATAATATAAACGATAAAGATGAAGACACAAAGCACGGACTTAGAATATTTGTGCGCGCGGCTAGCTCACTAATGTTACTATCAGCTGCCGCGTTTAAAGATAACATAAACTGTGGCTACTTGTTTAAACACGCGAACTAACAACGTCACGTAAGTTCGGGCAGTTGTGCGTCCGAAGCAAATGTTACTTGCTAACTACAACAATGGGGGAAAAAAAATTGTCACCATATATTGTCTACAGTACATAAACTCACTGTATCATTTACGACTCCAAATGTGTATTTACTTGCGAAAGACAGTCCCATCCGACCGACGAATTAAAAAAAAGAGCCGATGCTCATGGCGTAAGTGGTTTGAATACACAAAACACTTTCAATTACATTCTGAAATATAACTTTGCAGAACTCTCCACATATCTGTCAATTTATATCATAAACGGACTTATATTAAGTAATTGACAGTACACTGATACATGTGTTTCTTGAAAAGAGAACACGTTCGATCTGCGATCAATAACAGCCAAAAATAGCAAGTAACTAATAAAGTTTACACAATAACGTAAGGTGGTGCATTTTGTTTTAACAATTTCTGGATACCTGGAGAGAAAGAGTCCTGTGCCCTCCATTGCCTTAGCGACATCGATCGCATTCATCGATTTGATCAGCTGGGCCGAGGCGAATTTGCCGTTTACATCAGTGACTGTTTAAACGTGTTGTCGATTTTTTCGTGGTCGTCGTCCTTATAGGAGATCGTTATCTTGGTACATCGTATGAGTAAGACCGAACAATGCCTTGTTAAAACAGGTCGGATTTGGCGGAGGCATAATTTATCGTCGCCAACATACATTCCTTACAGCGAGTAGTTATTCTGATATATGTACGATCGCAGGTACCGGCGAACCAGAGTACTGACTCACAGTTCTACTTTTATTTCCTGTGCAGCAGATCCACGTTCAACTCACCATTTAGCTTTATACGCACAACACCACATTTCCACTTCTTTGTATGTTCAACTAGACCATAGAGTTCGGTCGTCATGGCTACCCTGACTCTCATCCACGTACGATGAGAGAATGCTTAAATTAAAGGTTTCCTTTTTCATCAGTTCGTCCAAAAGTCTATTTCGTAAGCTGTCTTCTGGGTAGTGATTTCATAAAATCTGCTTTGTTTTCCTGCTGTGTTGCTTTCTCATTTTCCAGCCTCCACTGGATACGACCATAATTACAGTCCTTGGCCAGTTTTCTTCTCCTCTCAATGTCTGCACTGTCATTGTTCATCGGCCAACTGCTTCTGTTCATTCGTAGCATGTTAACTACTCAAGCGATACAATTCGTAGCTCTAATAAAGCCACCTAGTACATCTACTGCAGGCAGAAGCAATGGCAGCAAACCACTGATCGAAATTTTGATGGCTTAACAAGGGTTTTCCTTATTCACTATCTTTCATTTGCTATGCTTCATTCGTCTGCTCTTCCCACCGACGTCCGTCAACAATTTGGCCTTCATTTTGGTTGGAGCTACCCTAGGTTGCTGAAGAAGGACGTGAGCTATCACACCCATAATAATTAATCAATATACGTGCTCTATATACACAGGTGGCATTATTACACTTGCAGCTTGGTATTATGTATGTACAGATCATGGGGAAATCAATACTGTGTGGGCCCAACATGAATGACAATAACCGCTGCCACACGGCATGGCATTGAGAGGAAGAGACTCTGGAAACCCCTTTGTGGTATCTCCGCCCATGCTACTTCTGTACGTGCCCAAAGTTCATCCGTTGTGGCCGCGGATGTCCTATGGCACGCCAGCTACATCCGACCATGATTGCACATTTTCGATAAGTGAGATATCCAATCAATACGTAGACCAAGGAAGCAACGTGAAATGTTGGTCATCCAGGAACCATCGGACGATGTGTGCCACGTGTGGTCACATATTGCCTGGTTAGTACAAGTACCCAGGCTAGCCCTGTTAATAGAGGACATCAACAGGATCCAACATCTCGCCGATGTAATTGTTGCTGGTCAGAAAATCAGCAATGCGGACCAGAATCAAGCTGGACTTGAATCCGATGGTGCCCCATACCATAACTCCAGGTGCTGGGCCGGTATGACGGTGCATAATGCCAGACTCAGCCAGGTATGTTACATGGTGCCACCAGACACATCATAGTGCGGCAAGCAGAAGTGGGATTCATCTAAGAAACCGATAGCATGCTATTCGACCCTCCATGCCTGACATTACACGTACCACTGCAGCCGCAGGCGCCTGTGGCGAGCAGTCAGTAGTAGCCACAATAATGGGCGCCTGGACATGATGCCCTGATGCTGCATACGGCGATGCATCTTGTATGCGGGCACAGCTTGATGTACTAAATGCATGAACTCCTATGCGAGGGTGTTTGAAGTGGCTGAACGGTCCATAATCGCCTTACACACCAGATGTCTGTCCACGTACTCGATTGCGCGACGAGGCCATTGACGTCGCTCAGAGCGTCCCTCCTCAACTCACTGATCCCATATTCGCTTCACTGTGGTTGTATTTCTTCCAACACGAGAACCAATTTCGCGGTAGGATAATTCCAATCCTGATAGGTCACCATTCTCCTGCGGTAAACAGTGGAAACCTATTTGTATGGTTGTAGTGTCCTTCTATGTAACACCCTCACTCCGTCTGCGCACACGAACGGCAAGGAAACAATTCCATTAACTCTCGGTGGCACCTCGACCTTCACTTATCAATGTCGCCTTTGGCGCTTGTGTTGCACCACTCGGCTGAACAACTGCTCGCGGCAATGCCCTACCCGGTTCTACGCATTCCTGCAATGTAGTATCCTTCAGGTGCGTCTTCTTAGTGTTGCAATTTGAAAGGCCAGCAGTGAAGATTTTGCAATGGGAATATCTAAGACGACGATTGCAAGATGCATGACACCCCTAATCTTTATGAATTTCATTTCGCAAGGAACCTCTTCGGCGAACAATCACTAAAAAGCGGCGATTGTCTGAAGACGAAACAAGAAGGTAAAAACATCGATCACATATTATGGGATTGCCTGAATGATCTTTTCGACAGGCTGAGACTTTTGGTTAGTTCACAAAGAGATAGCAATTACTTGTACACCAATTTCGAACATCAAAAAACTGAAGGAGGGCGGATGCATACCTTTAGTGTGCGATTTTATGGTGCGTTTTAGGAACGACTTATTTCAAGTGGACCTCGTGAAGGTGATACCATACCCATTACTGAATAGATGTTTCAAATACATTGTGACCATCAACGATGTTAAGTAGCAAATTCTCTTGGGCTAAACCAGTCAGTTGAAAAATGCCACTGATGTAAAGGCGATGGAGGGCATCTTTAGGTCATAACTCAGCCAATCTGCAAATCGAATTGAGCAAAGCATTCTAAAATGCGAAACTCAAAAGCTTAACGAATAGATATACTATAAACCATTATTCTGTGTACTGCAATCTCGAGGAAACTAACACCGAGAGGTTCGACAGAAACCTCAAGGCTAAAATGTTTAAGCATTTTATGGCCAATGCCACTTTTAAGTGGATCAGCAGTTTGCCAAAATTCTTGAGCTTAATACTACAGTTTACAACACCGTGCATTTGAAGACTGAAAATGTGAAAAACACCTTTTTTATTCGAACTTTGTACTCGAACCCGAGGAGGACCTAGCAAGTATAAAGCCAACTTTGGTGTCCTGGTGTGAATCTCCAAACATTAAAGGCAACTTAAGAAATGGTTTCATTGAGAATTTAAACCTATATCTTATATACGAGGTATAGTCTACGTGGAACTACCTAAGTAGGACCTGTTCATTGCAGAGTTCTATTCTATACCAATTCTCAGTAATTTTTATGCCAAGTGTATCCAACCTATTAGATTTTTCAACGTGTGTTTGGTAGACACGCTTCTGAGATGATGGAATGGGCGTTCGTACATGAAATAGTGAGCTTTCTTGGCCCAGCACATTTTTTTTTGAGTTCCAGTTACAGATGCTGAGAGGCGAACTTGGTGTATACAGAGTTTCGAAGAAATTTGTAAGCAGTATGCATGTGTTAATTATGCATTATTATAAATATTTAATGACTTGAAATTTTTTTTTTTGGAATTTGCTTTGTGTCTTATTTTGTGCTTGCCTTCTAAGTAACTTATTAAAAAAGGTTACTTATATATATTTTAATTTATTGAAGTAGTTATGTAACAGAGAGAATTTTATCGTGTTCCATCGCATTCTGCATGCAGTAATTGTAAAGAATTTTAAAATCATACGAAAACTAATTACTTCAATTTAACATTCCTGAGGCCAGTATCGTGAATTTAAGGGTAAATCCTAAGCGACTGAAAGAATAATTAGCAACACTGTCTATGCGACCATGATTATCCATAGTGGCCCCCGAGGCTATTATGCATCTCACGTGTGTAATAAATATTACTTCATTTGCCATGCCCGTTTAAAGGGAAAAATTAATATCCTATTACTGATACATACAATGAATCTTTAAAATAAAAGTTGTCAGAATCGAATAAACCTTTACTCCAATAGGCCTACCATAGATACAAAATATTAGTTACATATTAAAGTAAACGGAACAGAACTCTTAAGAATACAATTTTTAGTCACTAGTTCACACGTAATATCAACTCAACTATATCATGAGAATAAAATGTTTTAATAAAATTGGGCTTGTTCTTCCCGGTCGGGTAAAAAAGGAAACATAATTTGAAATATTGCTTTACACAATACGTCGAGCTTGTTGATCTGTATACGGGCATCATCAACTTGCAGTAAGAAAG